>SJYC01026090.1:0-32559 GCA_006408675.1 Madoqua kirkii
GCTTTGACTAGATGGACCTTTGTTGGTAAAGTAATGTCTCTGCTTTTTAATATGCTGTCTAGTTTTGTCATAGCTTTTCTTCCAAAGAGCAAGTGTCTTTTAATTTCATGGCTGCAGTCACCATCTGCAGTGATTATGGAGCACCCCCCCCAAAAATAAAGTCTCTCACTGTTTCCATTGTTTAGAGTGCAAACAATGAGTCACTTGAACTGGAAGGAGATCAAACCAGTTAATCCTAAAGGAAATCAGTCCTGAATATTCATTGGAAGGACTGATGCTGGAGCTGAAACTCCAATACTTTGGCCACCTGATGGGAAGAACTGACTCATTGGTAAAGACCTTGATGCTGGGAAAGATTGAAGGGAGGAGGAGAAGGGTACTACAGAGGATGAGATGGTTGGATGGCATCACTGACCCAATGGACATGAGTATGAGCAAGCTCTGGGAGTTGGTGAAGGACAGGGAAGCCTGGCGTGCTGCAGTCCATGGGGTTGCAAAGAATCAGATGTGGCCGAGCCACTGAACAACAGCAACAATAAATACAGACCCCAAAAGGATGGGATCTGTCCCACCATGGGGGCCACGTTGAGAGGAGGCACTGGCATCTGTCAGAGGCAGAGAGAGAGAGAGAGAGTAGTAAATCTGGGCAGAAGTCTTTACTGTGGTTTCAGTGGGAGGAGAAGGCAAAGCAGGGTCAGCAGGCTTAGAAGGGGCAGATGTGAATAATCTCATTGGGCTCTGGGGTGTAGGGGCCATCTGGGGTTGTCTGGTACCTGGCGCTGGGGTTGTGGGGGCAGGGGAACAATGGCCCAGAGTGTGAGAGCTTGGAGAGGAGGTGGGGTGGGATGTGGGCTCTGGACTCATTGGTTTGCATATGAAAGACGTGCTTTGTAGGCTAGCCCTGGGAAAGGCAGTCTCTCTAGCATTAGTAAGGCCCCAGATGTTATAGATCAGAATAAAGAGACATGCTTCATTCAGTGTTTAGCCCAAGTTCCCTTGGTAACCAACAGATGCTATCACCAAGGGAGGAATACATCCGAGTTTGGTCACCAGTTGTCAGGTGCCCCGTCTTGACTGGCACAGACCCCTCACTTCCTCCAGGTCCTGCAGGTTCCCAGCTGGAGAGAAGCCTGGTCTCTGCGCAGAGGACAGAACTTCCTCTAATGAACTGAAAGGCCCCGTCTGGTCAGGCTCCCTCTTACCCCTGCAACCTCACTTCCCATGGCTCCATCCTTCCCCAGCCTCTCAGTCTGTTCAGGGTCATCTGTTTGAAGCGCTCTCCCTGCTCTCTTTGCTTGACCTTCTCTCCTCTCTCAGCTTGAAAGTTCTGTTGAAGATCTGCCCTCTGTGATCATCCCCACCTTCTGTGCATTCCCTTCTCCTCCCTTTCTCTCTCAGGGCGGTTTCCTTTCTTCCTTTCCTAGTTCATGCCAGAAATGCCTTTGAATCTTTGTTTAATTGTACCCTCACTGCTTGACCATCTTTCCCATTAGAACGTGGGAGGGCAGGTATCACGTCAGTCCTGTTTACTGTGGGCTCGTCAGGGCCTCATATCTAGCACAGTGCCTGCTACTGATCTTGAGCTTGAAGCAAGATTGTATTTCCCTGCCCAGGAATTGAACCTGGGTAGCCTGAGTGAAAAGCAGGAATCTTAGCTGCTAGACCAGCAAGGGCTAGAGGCTAGAAGCAAAATTTCCCTGGCTCTTGCCATGCTTGAAAGCAAGAATGTTGTAAGGAGGCAAAAACTATAAAAATAATTTTTTTCTAAAAAAAAACTGTACAAAATTTATTATTAGAGATGCAGTATAGTAAGTGGGAGAGCACACAGAGAAGCAACTTTTTTTTAAGAAAAGGCAAGACAGAGATACACACATGGAGAGAAAGGGTGTGAGCTTCCTCCAGTAAAGAGGAAGTTAAATCATTCATCTAGGGCATTTTTTCGGGTCTTTGTTTATCTTTGGCCAATTATCTTGATTTTCCACACCTTACCTGCCCTGGGAACTTTCTCCAACATGCATGTGCACCTTTTAGCCAAGATGGATTCTAGCACAGAGGCCTGTGGGAGGCTTGGCATCACCTATTATGGGATGGTGCCCCCTCCTTTTTAATCCCAAGGAGCCTTCTGCACATGTATAGCTGAGGAGGTCTCCTTGACCTCAAGAATGAGAAAATGTGGTCTCTTTATCTTTTATCTGGGCAAGACTGAGCTCCTCTCTGCCTCTGCCATTGGGTGTGTGCTAAGTCACTTCAGTCGTGTCCACCTCTTTTGGGATCCCATGGATTGTAGCCCGCCAGGCTCCTCTGTCCATGGGGATTCTCCAGGTGAGAGTACTGGAGTTGGGTTGCCATTTTCTTTTCCAGCCCTTACCATTATTGTTCTCTTAAAGTGTCCACTGGAGACAAAGTCCAGCTATTTACCCTGTTCCTGTGGTTATTTCTATCTGGATGTATAAACAGAAGGCTGACTGTAAATGCCTCACCTGGAGCCCATCTATGTCTTGCCTTGAGAAATATAAACAGCGAGCTAGTTGTAAATGTCTAGCCTGGAGCCCATCTATCTCCTGCCTCAGTTACAAGTTCATTGGGCTTTTGTCAAATGAATGAGCAAATGAATGCACAAGGGAACTGACTTTTTAGAATACTTGTAGAACTTGAACTTGGCAGCTTCAGGGCAGGCTCCTCTGTTGTGTGATGTTCTCAGTTGTCTCACCGCGTTGGCTCTTTCCTCTCTTCCTAACCAGTTCTTGGTGCCCTCTAGTTTCTGCTTGTTCACAACTGACTTCATGTAGCCATTATTACAGCTCTAGCTTCCCTAGTGTTCTTGCCTGGAGAATCCCAGGGACGGGGGAGCCTGGCGGGCTGCCGTCCATGGGGTCACACAGAGTTGGACACGACTGAAGCAACTTAGCAGCAGCAGTGGCTTCTTTAGATTACAGCCTCCCCTCTTCATATTTCCTAGTTCAAGTTCCTAAGGAAGAGAGTCTTATATAGCCCCAGTTCATTTCTTTGTGCCAGGACACGGCTGAGGTCACAGCCTGTTCTTTGGATTGGTGATGGTTGGATCAAGTGATAGTGCTGTCCAAAAGCTGGTCCTCTGATTACAAGTCATGAGTACAAAACACACCAGCTGGGCCTGTGAGCAAGAGGGTTTCCTTTGGAAGCGGATGTGGATGGAGCAGGCAAGGATCATTGGTTCCAGGTTAAGAGCCTAGAAAGGACTGGGCTAGTCTAGAAAAACTATACCTGAGTCTGGTGCTAGAGATGTTTCCCTGTTCCTTGTTTTATCAGATTGAAACCTTCAGCTGATTGTGGTCCGTTTCGAGGTCTGACCCTCTTCATTGAGTCCATCTACAGCTGGATTGACACCTTGAGTACCAGCTACTTGTGGGTTGTTTGGATCTACCAGAACCTCATCGGAAGTGTGCACTTCTTCTTCATCCTCACTCTCATTGTCTTGTAAGTGGGGTTCTTCAGAAGACTAGAGGGGAAACACCACATCAACTCAGCATGCGGGCAGCTAGACTTGGGAGGGTGTTTGGTGGGAAGGCGAAGACTGCAGCGTGGCTCCATGTTCTGCGTCATCCCAGCTCTGCCCTTGAATTTTCCTAGAAGTTATTTAATGTCTTGTCCTTTTTTAGGGGTCTGATAATGAAGAAAGGAACACCTGCTCTGCTCCCTCTTAAGAATTAACATGAAAACAAAAAGAAAAAACCTGGGTGTGAGAATGTTTAGGGAAATTACTGTGTGATTCTTTCTGAGGTTGTGACTATCTTAAAGTGGGTTGGGTGTTATTGATATATGGGTTAGTGTACTTTCATTTTCAAACTTTAAAATGATTTCTAACTTCTTATGAAAAAGCAGAAGATCTGCCAACACTGGACTCCTTTTCCTGCAGGAACAGTTGGTCTGCTGACAGCTGCTCCTCTTTAGAAGCCAAATTCTGATGGCTGAGCTTGTCCGTCCTCACATAGAGACACAACTCAACAGCACAGACTAGTGGAGCCAGCTATGCCAATTGTTGAGTGACCCCTGGATTTTACAGGTGGAAGTGATAAGACTTGCAGAGACAGGGATAGTTCCCATGCTGTAGAGTCTATTTATTGTAGAGGAGGCTGGAACCTGGGTTTCCTAGCACTTGGTCATGCTTTCCCTCCCAACACTGGTTTGCCTTTGGCCTCCTTACTTAAAACTGGAAATTCTTCTCTCTTGCTCTTTCAAACTTCTAATTCCCTGGGGAGCTTGTGAGAAATGCAAACTCTCAGACCCTACCTTGACCTATAGCATCTGCATTTTAACAAAATCCCAGGAAGTCTGTATCACACGAAGTTTGAAGAGCACTGTCCATATTCCCAAACTCTGGCTACACATTAGAATCATATACACTGAAAAATACTGCTCGGGAGTTCCCTGTGGCCTAGTGGTATGGATTTTGAGTTTTCACTGCTGTGCCAGGTCTGAGAACTGAAATCCCACAAGCCAAGTGGCCAAGATATAAATAAATAAAATAAGTTTAAAATACTGTTAAGGACTTCCCTGGTGGTCAAATGGTTGGGAATCTGACTGCCAATTCAGGAGACACAGGTTTGATCCCTGGTCTGGGAAGATTCCAAATGCCTCGGGGCAACTAAGCCTGTGTACCAAAGCTACTGAAATCTGTACTCTGCAACAAGAGAAGCCACTGCAATGAGAAGCTCGTGCACCACAACTAGACAGAAAGCCTTTGTGCAGCAACCAAGACCTAACGCAGCCAAGAATGAATAAATGTGTTGTTGTTTGTTGTTGTTTAGTCCCTAAGTTGTGTCTGACTCTTTTGTGACCCCAGGGACGGTAGCCCATCAGGCTTCTCTGTCCATGGGATTTCCCAGGCAAGAATACTGGAGTGGGTTGCCATTACCTTCCCCAGGGGATTCTCTGAATCCAGGGATTGAACCCAGGTCTCATGCTTGACCAGCGGATTCTTTACCACTGAGCCACCAGGGAAACCTCCAAATAAGTAATAATAAAAATACTGTTAAATGGTTTCACCACAGAAAAAGAATAATCATGTGACATGAGGGAGTGTTAGCTAACACCACAGTGGTAATCATATTGCAATATATAAACGTGTCAAATCAACACCTTAAGCGTACTCAGTGTTATATGTCAATTCTGTCTCAATTTAAAAAAATTAATGTAAAACTAGATTGGAGTAAAATTTGCATAACTATATGAATTAACTAAAACTCATTGAATTACATTCAAAATGAGTACATTTTGTAGTATGTCAACCATGCCTCAATAAAGCTATAAAAAGAAGAAAAGATACTGATGCCTGCCCTTGTGCTCAAAAAAGCTCAATTAATTGATCTGAGGAGGGGCCACGGCAGGAGTCTTTTTCTCCACTTCTCAGGTGATTTATGTGTAAAATCCTGAGAACTATTGCTATATTGAAGTTAACCTCTAAGTTATCCAGATACATCTTTGCAGGAACGCTGGCTGGCCAACATCCATCTGTAAGCAAATATACGAGTTCCTATGGACCCAGTTGAAATTAGGAGCCTGCAAAGCGTTGGAGAGAGCATCTGCCATTCTTTCTTTTCTTCTCTTCCAGAATCATCACTTACCTTTACTGGCAGATCACAGAGGGAAGGAAGATTATGATAAGACTGCTCCATGAACAGATCATTAATGTAAGTCCCATTGGACTCCTTTGTTACCCTCCCCACCTTTAACATTCTGTAATGAAAATTTTCAAACATCATCCAATACAGAGTATAGAATGAACCTTCCCACCACTCAGCCCTGACCACTATCAACATTTGTGTACTCTCATGTCCTCTACACTGTCTCTTTGCTGTAAATCTCTGGATTATTTTCAAGTAAATCCTGGCCTTTATATCATTTTATCTATAGACTCTTTCATATACTTTAAAAAAACATAACCACAGTACCAATCATCACACCTAAAAAAATTAATAATACCTTACTATCATCTTATAGTCAAAGGCCAAATTTCCCCAGTTGTCCAGTTAATGTCTTTTTACAGCAGGATTACTCAAGGAAAAAATCTGCAAAAGTGTCACATGTTGCATTTGGTTGATGTGTATTTAATGTTTCTTTCAATCTCTAACTGTTCACACCTCCCTCTTCTCTTACCACTTACTGTTGAAGAAACCAGGTCCATTTGTCATGCAGTAGTTCCCTCATTCTCTATATATCTGAATTTCAACCCTGCAGTGGTATTTAATAGTTTTTTTTTAATTTCCTGTAAGTGAATGGTGAAATCCAAATACCTGATTAAGTCCAGATTAAATTTTTTAGCCAGAATAATTCATAGGTGATGCTTTATGTTAATATTTCTTATGGCATTACCTCATAACATAAAATGTTTGATTGTCTCCTTTTTTGTATCTTAAGAACGATCAGTTTGCTCAGCTCACCCACCCATCATAAAGCTTCCCAGCAGTCTTTCAGCTAATGGATTTAGCAGCCTTTGATGAGTATAGTCATAGGGTTGCAAAGAGTCAGACACGACTGAAGTGACTCAGCATGCACGCATGCCTTTTTATTCATTGTCCATTTATTTCGTTAGGGATTATAAAATAGTGGTACTCTAATTCTACAATTTCTTCTGCATTTATTAGCTGGAATTCTTCTATAGAAGAAGAATTTTTACTCATCAACTGTTAGAGCACCTTCAAATACCTTCAGGAGAGGAAAGATGCGGTTAAATACATGACTCCCTTTACTCACCTGTTTTCAAAATGATGATTTGGTCCTCCAGTGTGTTCGTTTGCGACGGCTGCAAAGCAAAGTACCACAAATGTGGCAGCTTAAAACAGCAGAGATGCATTGCCTCACAGTTTTGGAGGCTGGAAGTCCAAAGCCAGGTCATCAGCAGGGTTGCTTCCTTCCAAAGCTCAGAGCAAGAGTCTCCTCCCTGCCTCTCTCATTTTTTCTGGCGGCTGCCGACTAACCTTTGCATTTCTTGGCATAACTTCGTAAGTCCCATCTTTGCCTTCATCTTCACAGGATTTTTTTCTCTTTGTCTGTTTCTCCTTCTCGCCTAAGGACTTCTCATTGAATTTAAGGTTCATCCTCATCCACGATGATCTCATTAAAAAAAAAAACCCTTTAATTTAATTACATCTGCAGAGACTCTATTTCCAATAAAACTATATTCACAGGTGGTGGGGTCTGAATAACTTAAACGTATCTTTTAGAAAGGGAGACACTGTTCAACTCACTAAACCTAGAAACTCCAAATATGGCCAATGAGAAGTTATCATTATGAATTCGTAGATTTAAGTATGTGTTGGCATCTTTCAATTGTAATCATTTGTTTGTGCTTAAAATAGTCTCATCCTTTGCTAGAGGAAATCCTTTTGAATTAGCTCCTTAGTTCTTTTGACATGATACCAGGCATCTTTGGTTGCTTCCTTGTTCTCTGGAAAGATAAGATGGTCTAGACTCATCTTGTTCATTTCCTGTCCCAGAATAGGAATTAGGCATTTCTTCAAGGAGTCTTGATCAAATGGTATTTAGAGATCAAAGTCTGGACACAGAGAGATGGTCGTCGCTCCTGGGCTAGTTCCCTTTCCTTCTAAACACCAACGTAACTGTGACCTGAGCACTTATGTCTGAAAATATAAGGAAGAAGCAGGACACTATAGGAGTCTATCTGCTTGAATCTTTGGGGCTGCAGGTTACTTGAGTTGGCACATTTTGTATTGTAAAGAAAGAGCATTTGTTAGTTGTTGATGTTGGCCGGTCGCTAAGTTGTGTCCCAGTCCTTGCAATTCCACGAACTGCAGCACACTAGGCTTCCCTGTCTTTCACTATTTCCTGAAGTTTGCTCAGATTCTTGTCTATTGATGCTATCTCACCATCTCATCCTCTGCTGCTGTCTTCTCCTTTTGTCTTCAGTCTTTCCAGCATCAGGGTCTTTTCCAATGAGTTGGCTCTTCATATCAGGTGGCCAAAGTATTGAAGCTTAAACTTCAGCATCAGTCCTTCTAATGAATATTCAGGGTTGATTTTCCTTTAGGACTGGCTGGTTTGCAAGAAGACTTGTGGTCCAAGGGGCTCTCAAGAGTCTTCTCCAATACCACAATTTGAAAGCATCAGTTCTTAGGGGCTCAGCCTTCTTCATGGTCCAACTGTCACATCCATACATGACTCCTGGAAAAACCATAGCTTTGACTATATGGACCTTTGTTGGCAAAATGATGTCTCTGCTTTTTAATGTGCTGTCTAAGTTTGTCATGGGGCTTCCCAGGTGGCTCTAGTGGTGAAGAACCTGCCTGCCAATGCAGGAGAGACATAAGAGATCGAGGTTTGATCCCTGGATCAGGAAGATCCCCTGCAGGAGCGCATGGGAACCCCCTCCAGTGATCTTGCTTGGAGAATCCCATGGACAGAGGAGCCTGGTGGGCTATGGTTCATGGATCACAGAGTCAGTCGCAGCTGAGCCTGCACACACGCTAGATTTGTCATAGCTTTCCTTCCAAGCAAGCGTCTTTTAATTTCATGGATGCAGCCAACATCCACAGTCATTTTGAAGCCCAAGAAAATGAAATCTGTCACTGTTTCCACTTTTTCACCTTCTATTTGCCATGAAGTGATGGGACCAGATGCCATGATCTTAGTATTTTTGGTGGGTTAGTTAGCTAAGCTCTTTCCCACCTATCCCCAGAAGCATTACCCATAGTTTGCTGATGCAACATTGATTGTTTGGGGCAAGTCTTATGAAGATTTCACTATAGGAGGGATTTGACATTTAAGCTTTCTGTTGTAAGAGTAGTGTCAGGTAAACTCAGGAGTTACTGGGATGACATCATTTTAGGAAGGCACCATGAACATCGTGCAGATCTGCCTGCCTGGGACTCTTGCCCGGAATGTGGACCACAAAGATGGGGTTGCTGTCTCTAAAAGAACTCAAAGAGACTGGGAATTGGCTCAGGAACAGTCCTTTCAGAACTCCTGGTTCCTTGTTAAAATTGCAAATTCTTATTATCCTTCCTTCCTTCAAGCAATAGAGGCAACAGACAGCATTTTGTTGAGCAGTTATTGATGCCTGGCATTGTGCTAAGTGATGAACAAAGATTCTTATTTAATTTTTACCACTCACTTTATAGTGCATTCATTTCTTTAACTTCTATTTTTAAATTAAAGAAATGGATGCTTAAAGAGTGAAGCAACTTGCCCAAAGTCACAGGGCTAGTAATAGTGGGATTTGAATCAGGCAGCTCCTAAGTTTATGCTCTCAGCTACAGTGCAACTTTGCCTCCTGAGTCAAAATTCTGTTGGGCAAAGCCTATGAGTTTGTAGTCTTGCAATCTCTCCAGGCAATTCTAATTCACACTAGAGTATGCAAACAGTTACTACAGACCAGAGATTTTCAAACAAATTGGCCACATCCAAGACAGCTGGGGAACTTGTTAAAAGTACCAGTTACCATGGACAGCTCTTACTTACAGAAGAATTTCAATTACTAAGTGTAGAAAGAATGAGAGAAATAGAAGGCCATTATAAATCAAATATCACAGTAATAATTGTTGCAAGCAAGATCCGCTGGTGGATACTAAAATGAGTGGGTGAAAGTTTAGGAAGAAACAAGGGCATGGAAAATGGGATTGACCTAGACTGGACAGACCATGAGGTGAGTCCCCTTCAGCACTCTCTTATCTGTAATAGACTCATAGGAAAGTGATTCCCCCTCCTGGGGAGGCATACCCCATTCCTTTGCTCTCTTTCCCAATTCAGGAATTATTGGTCAGAGTCTACTTCATTAACACAGACAACTTAAAATTTTTTATTTATTTATTTATTTTTGGCTGTGCTGGGTCTTCATTGATGTGTGGGATTTTCTCTAGTTGCCCCGAGCAGGGGCTACCCTCTTGCTGCTTGCTATGTACACGCTTCTCATTGCTGTGGGTTCTCTTTTTGTGACTCCCAGTGAAAGACTGTTGCTGAACTATGAAAGATGCCGGGATTCTTGGCTTCTGGAGGAGAATTCAATCCGGGGCCAGAGACGAGTCTTGATCACTCAGAGCTTTTGTGTAATAGAGCTTTATTAAAGTATAAAAGGGGTAGAGAAAGCTTCTGACATAGACATCAGAAGGGGGCAGAAAGAGTGTCCCCTCGCTAGTGTTAGCAATGGAGTTATATGTTTTTTAATTACTTATTACAGTGAATCAAAAGAATGTCTGGAGGTTGTAAAGACCTTACTAGACCCACTCTCATAATTGACATTTTAAGAAAACAGGATTAGCCAGAAGGGTTTTTCCAGAGAACATCCTCAAGCAGGAAACATTATTGTTATATAATCCTAAGGAATGTAGAGGAAAAAAAGTTTGTCCTCTTTCCACCTTGAGAATTCCAGACCCCTCTCTCCTTGGGGACCGCTGGACTTCTTATCAACCTGCCTAGGAACTGACTCTCTCACCAGGCTCTGGAGCATGGGCGCAATAGTTGTGGCGCATGGGCTTAGTGGCTCCATGACATGTGGGATATTCCCAGATCGAGGATCGAACCTGGGTCTCCTGCATTGGCAGGTGGATTCTTTATCACTGAGCCATGAGGGATGCCCTTACGCAGATAACTTTGACAAATATATTTGATTTTCTTCAATGCAGAGCTATAAGCTTTGACATTCTCAGTGGAAGGACAGGGCAGAACCAGGCAATGCTGGGTGCCCAGAGAGTGCTCCAGGGCAAAGGGCATGCCAAGAGGAGGGATACTATAAACCATTCGTCCTGGGCCCTCTGACAATGGTGTGTAGGTTGCTTCTTACAGCAGACTAGAGAAAACTACTACTCAGCCTGCTAGGATAATTGCTTTAGAGGAGAATATTACAGTTTAGGAAGGCTATGGGGGTTAATTTGGTTTTGCTGTGAGATGTTTCTTTTCTCTCATCAATAGTAAATGTGGCAGCAGTCTCCGGCCTCCACAGGGTCCAGGATCCTGTGCTGTGTGTTGTGCTTAGTCACTCAGTTGCATCTGACTCTTTGTGACCCCATGGACTGTAGCCTGCCAGGCTCCTCTGTCCATGTGGCTTCTCCAGGCAAGAATATGGGAGTGGGTTGCCGTGTCCTCCTCCAGGGGATCTTCCCAACCTAGGGACTAAACCCAGGTCTCCTGCATTGCAGGTGGATTCTTTACCATCTGAACCACCAGGGAAACCCAAGAACACAAGTGGGTAGCCTATCCCTGCTCCAGGGAATCTTCCCAATCCAGCAATCAAACTGGGGTCTCCTGCATTGCAGGCAGATTCTTTACCAGCTGAACTCCTAGGGAAGCCTGTCCAGGACCCTACCTACCTAAAAATCAACCTTTCCACCATTTGCTTCTCAACCCCACACCATCATTCATTTTCTATATTTTTGTTTTTGTTTTCCTTCTTGGCAGGAGGGCAAAGACAAAATGTTCCTGATAGATAAGTTGATCAAGCTGCAAGGTATGGAGAAGAGAGCAAACCCTACCTTACTGACGCTGGAAAGAAGAGATTTGGAGGTGAGACTGCAGGCTGCCTTGGGATCCCTGTGACACAGATGTGTCCTACTGTGAAAAGTGCATCAGGAGCTAGAATCACATCTGGGCCCTTCACTTTCTGTGTTTTAACATTTCTTTACTTTTATTTTAAAATATAGTATGCATTCACCATATTCTATGCCTGGCCATCTTCTAGGTAATGTAATATCATGGTAATATTGTGGTAACACCGTAAGGCCATTCCCTCCTGGAGCTTGCATACATCTTTCTATTACCCAGCCATATAGAAGTATGTCCCACTGGGATGAAAAATGCCTTGAAATTTCTCCCCACTAGGTTAATGCTTCAGTGTATATTCTTCCAGATCTTTCCCCCAGGCATCTGCACACATCCATACATCTACTAACATTGTTTATTTATTTATTACAAAAATGGGCTATATTTTTATACATAACTTTCCCTCTCCCTGCTTAAAACTGTATCTCAAACATTCTTTCAGTTTGTACATGCTTGGACATTTGGATTGTTCCCAGTTTTTTTTTTAATACTAAAGACAATGGGTAATGCAACCTTTTATTATAGCTTTTGTATGTGAGTGTTTTATCTGCCTCAGGCATATGCATGATAATGATAACAGATACTGCCGTATCATGCTCTTAAAAAGGTTTCACAAATTTTATTCTTACCAAGAGGGTTTGAGAGACCCCTAGAACCCTTCTCTAGTACCAAAACCTGCACTGACTTCACTGGTATCCTAGAAAATGTGGATAAACAGTAAACCCAGGTTAATTCAAATGCTACTACTTTTAGAAGTTGTGATCTTGTCCAAAGAGACTGCCGTGTTGTTTATTGTCTCTGTAAATTAATACCATCAGCATGAAACGGGTAAGGGACTTAGAGGCCCAGCTCAAAGTTCTATCATGGCAGGGACCATGACTGTACCTTTGCAGCCACAGGCCCTAATATATTACCTGGTGTGTTGTAAATGTTCAGTAAATATCTGTGAAATGAAAGATTACATGAATGGAAACATGGACTGTAGCCTGCCAGGCTCCTCTGTCCATGTGGCTTCTCCAGGCAAGAATATGGGAGTGGGTTGCCGTGTCCTCCTCCAGGGGATCTTCCCAACCTAGGGACTAAACCCAGGTCTCCTGCATTGCAGGTGGATTCTTTACCATCTGAACCACCAGGGAAACCCAAGAACACAAGTGGGTAGCCTATCCCTGCTCCAGGGAATCTTCCCAATCCAGCAATCAAACTGGGGTCTCCTGCATTGCAGGCAGATTCTTTACCAGCTGAACTCCTAGGGAAGCCTGTCCAGGACCCTACCTACCTAAAAATCAACCTTTCCACCATTTGCTTCTCAACCCCACACCATCATTCATTTTCTATATTTTTGTTTTTGTTTTCCTTCTTGGCAGGAGGGCAAAGACAAAATGTTCCTGATAGATAAGTTGATCAAGCTGCAAGGTATGGAGAAGAGAGCAAACCCTACCTTACTGACGCTGGAAAGAAGAGATTTAGAGGTGAGACTGCAGGCTGCCTTGGGATCCCTGTGACACAGATGTGTCCTACTGTGAAAAGTGCATCAGGAGCTAGAATCACATCTGGGCCCTTCACTTTCTGTGTTTTAACATTTCTTTACTTTTATTTTAAAATATAGTATGCATTCACCATATTCTATGCCTGGCCATCTTCTAGGTAATGTAATATCATGGTAATATTGTGGTAACACCGTAAGGCCATTCCCTCCTGGAGCTTGCATACATCTTTCTATTACCCAGCCATATAGAAGTATGTCCCACTGGGATGAAAAATGCCTTGAAATTTCTCCCCACTAGGTTAATGCTTCAGTGTATATTCTTCCAGATCTTTCCCCCAGGCATCTGCACACATCCATACATCTACTAACATTGTTTATTTATTTATTACAAAAATGGGCTATATTTTTATACATAACTTTCCCTCTCCCTGCTTAAAACTGTATCTCAAAATTCTTTCAGTTTGTACATGCTTGGACATTTGGATTGTTCCCAGTTTTTTTTTTAATACTAAAGACAATGGGTAATGCAACCTTTTATTATAGCTTTTGTATGTGAGTGTTTTATCTGCCTCAGGCATATGCATGATAATGATAACAGATACTGCCGTATCATGCTCTTAAAAAGGTTTCACAAATTTTATTCTTACCAAGAGGGTTTGAGAGACCCCTAGAACCCTTCTCTAGTACCAAAACCTGCACTGACTTCACTGGTATCCTAGAAAATGTGGATAAACAGTAAACCCAGGTTAATTCAAATGCTACTACTTTTAGAAGTTGTGATCTTGTCCAAAGAGACTGCCGTGTTGTTTATTGTCTCTGTAAATTAATACCATCAGCACGAAACGGGTAAGGGACTTAGAGGCCCAGCTCAAAGTTCTATCATGGCAGGGACCATGACTGTACCTTTGCAGCCACAGGCCCTAATATATTACCTGGTGTGTTGTAAATGTTCAGTAAATATCTGTGAAATGAAAGATTACATGAATGGAATCACTGCCCATAAAAAATAAAACAGAACATGTTTGATATTTCTCTGACTGAATCTTGACCTTAATCTGTCTCCTCTTAATTTTAAAATGGTGAGGTCTTTTAAAATGGTCGCAAGTCTTATCACGTATGCAGCAGGATCTGAGGTCTACACAATTTTCTAATGATGAGATTTCTTATTTTCTTCCTTTTTAGCAATGGGGCCCTCTGCGTGTCAGGCAACATGATGCTGCTCAAGGTGAGTACCCGACTGGCACTGAAGAAGGTCTGATTCATCCAGATGATAGATCCCAAGACAGAGGGTCAAAACTGCTTCTAGATTCAGTCATTCAGTTGTAAGAACTGGCCCAAACTGGCTTCAGCAAAAACTCGAGAATACTTCTTGCCTTAGGCATAGCCAGAAGCACTGACTCACAGGATGTCATAAGACCTGGTTTTTTCTGTTCAGTTCTTCTCCATGTTATCTCCTTTCTCATGTGATCTCTGATAATCACAAGGTAACTTTATTAGCTTCTTGTATCTTTGCAGATTCAAGTCTAGTGGTCAGGAGACCCAGAATTCCCTTTCTGTTTCATTTGATCTGATTGGGTGATGTACTCATCCATGAATCAGTTGCTGTGATCAAGACACTGTGATGACTTCATTGGCCAGATCTGAGTCACAGGCCTCATCTTTAGATATAGGTGGTACAACACAGGGACCCCAAGGACTAAGAGAATAGAGAAAGGTAGTTTTCCAAAGAAAACCTGTGACTGATGCCAGAAGGGGAATGAATATTGGGGAGGAAACGGACAAACAAATAAACCCACTCATCTTTTTGGAATAGCATTTCTGATACCTCCAATGGTGGGAATTCAAGGGGGAAAGTTGAAGAAACTTAGGAGGAAGCAGGGAAAGCCTGAGAAGCTGTGGGATCTTGAAAGCCCCTTTGGTTTTTCTAGTGGAAATATGGGCCAGTGTGCATCTGTGCTAACATCTCTTCTCTTGTATCAAACCCAGACCTGAGATTCAGACAATCATTTCAAGAAGATAATCCAAAGGCATGATAATTATCATGGTACCCAGACGCCAACCAAATAAGGAAAGAAGATAAAGATGGAGCATCTTCCTCCATGCCACCTGGGCCTTAAGGAGCTTCCCAGATGGGAAATTCAAACCTTCAGCCAGCAGTGGAAACTGACTACAATGTAAATACTGAAGTAAAATTGGGCATTTCCTGTTGGGTTTTTTATACCTGAATTGCTGATTTTTCCAGACAAAATATTTGAGATTTTCCAATAAAGACAGTTGTAGTATTTGAACTAGTTCACAAAAACTTGGGAAGAGTTACAGTTTATCTTTAAGAGCTATGTAATGAATTCTTGGTCCTTAGAAATCTCCCCTCCTAGTACTGTCAGACCTGGCAAAGGTTTGGAGACTGGTGCTAAGACAAGTGGTCCAGCCTGAATAAAAATGTGATCCTCAATCAAGGATGTGAAGCCTCTAAATTGTGGAACCTGCATTTTTTATGACTTGGAACTAAAAATAACCCCACGTTACCCCAGAGTGAAAGACAGCCAGAGGTCTCATCTATGAACTTTGTTGCCTATTGAGTACACGAGTTTTTCAGATTGGACTGGGGTGGGGATGTGTGGACTGGGATTCTGTCCTTGTGAGGTTTTCTACATGATCATCAGAGTCTTAGGTTGAACCAAACGTGAAATCAGTGGTGATGTGTGGAATATATATGTATGTAGATATGTGTACATATGAACGCATATTCATTGGAAGGACTGATGCTGAAGCTGAAAGTCCAAAGCTTTGGTCACCTGATAGCAAAGAACTGACTCATTGGAAAAGATCTCAATGCTGGGAAACACTGAAGGCCGGAGGAGAAGGGCATTCCCTTCTCCCCTGAGGATGAGATGATTGGATGGCATCACTGAATTGATGGACATGAGATTGAGTAAGCTCTGGGAGTTGGTGATGGACAGGGAAGCTGGAATGCTGCAGTCCATGGGGTAGCAGAGAGTCAGACATGCTTGAGCAACTGAACTGAACTGAACTGAATGAATGCATATACATATGAAGCATTCTTTTGCATATTTGCCAAATAATTCACAAGGCATGTGACTTTACCTAAAACTGAAGTGTCCAGGAGAAAAGAGCAATTACCAAATTACTCCAGAGGAAAAATCTCCTCTTGAGTGATCACTGTCATGAAATCCGACTGGAACTGAATTTAGAAAACATTTAAGATGAATTTGAAATAAAACATCCAGTCAGTGCTCAATCATTGGTTCACATCATTGACTTATTTGTCCATTAAGTCATTCATGAGCTTAACTAAGCTCTTTTAGTATCATCTGTGCTAGTGATTGCTGCAAGTGTTCATTCATTCATTCCACAAGGATGTGCCAAGTGGTGGTGAACAAGATGCTGCCCAAGTCAAGACACAGTCTCCACCCTCACGTGCTTATTGTCTAGTAGATCACTTTAGGCAGGAACTTAATTAAACAATAATTACAGCAGGTGTCATGAAGGAGACGCCAGGGAATTATGGAAGACAGCCTGTCCCTGGGGTCAGTGAAGGCAGTCTGTGGGACTGATATTTGAAGGGATTTTCCCTTGTATGTGTTATTCTAATGCTGTTTGTCCCTCTTTAGCTTCTACAGTGAAATGTGAGCTCCCTCGGAAGCATTATTTTTGCTCACTTCCCACATGCTCAGGGCTTGTATCGGAACTGCTTCTCCATCCACCTCTTGTCTCCACTTCAGTGCAGCCCCACTTCTCCTGGAAATACAAGCCCGGGAGTGTTGTGTGTGCAGGTCTCACACACGGAGTTGAGTGTGCAGCATCCTCACACCCATGGTCTCGAGATACATACGGGGGATACATGAGTTCACTAGGGCTGCCATAACCTGTACCACAGACTGGAGGCTTCAACAACACACGTTCATTTTTTTTTTTTCACAGTTCCAGAGGCTGGAAGTCTAAGGCCAAGGCGAGCACAGTTGGTGTCCACAGTTTGGGTTTCCCTCGGAGGCCTCTCTCCTTGGCCTGTAGATGGCCGCTTTTGCTCTGTTCTCACATGGTCTTTCCTCTGTGCGGTCACATCCTGATGTACTTTTGGGTCCCAATTTCCTTTTCTTATAAGGACACCAGTCAGATGGGATGAGGACCCACCCTGATGGCTTCATTTTAACTAACTCACACATTTAAAGGACTTCTCTCTAAATGTGGTTCATTCTGAGGTACTGGAGGTTAGGTCTTCACATATGAATTTTGCATCAACACAGTTCAGCCCTCATGGGGCAACTAGCCCCTGCCAAGCAAATATTCTCATCAGGCAGCTGGGCTCTCGATGCTGGCTGCGCTCAGGGTCACACAGGGAGCTGGCTGTTCCAACAGCTGGGCCCAGGCCCTGTGCTAGACCAGCTCAGTCAGGCATCAGTGTGTGCTGTGTTAAGTCGCTCAGTCATATTCAACTCTGTGTGACCCTATGGACTGTAGCCTGCCAGACTCCCCTGCCACAGGATTCTCCATGCAAGAATACTGGAGAGGGTTGTCATGCCCTCCTCCAGGGGATTGTCCCCATCCCTTAAAGCTCTCCAGATGGTGTCAGTGGGAAGCCAGGGCTGAGAACAACTGAGCTAGGATCTAGAGTAGTTCTTTCTGAACTTGATTGACCACTGAAGTCACTTGAGGCACCTATTAAACATTTAAATAGTGAACTCAGAATATTGCATCAAATATTTCTGGGAACATTGCCCATTTTCCTCTTTCAAAACTTGTCTTAATTAGCTCAAAGTGATCAAAGTAACATATGCTTTCCAAGAGTTACCTGAAAGCTGGATAATTCCTGAGGTTTTAAGTATTCAAAAAGATTGTCTATGTTGAATTTCTGCAGGTTCTGATCTCTCAAATGTCCACAGTGAATCTCCCAATTCATTTTTTACAAGGCAATGAGATGGCTTTGTGTAAGTTCAATTATAAGGATTAAAAAGATCACGACTGACATGTTTTTATAATCTTTGAATTGAGGACAGGTGGTAAGAATTAAACTCATAAATAGGAATTGTCTCACTAGGTAGCACTTGATGGTACCTCCTTAATATTCCCACAGTGTGAACTTTTTCATAGCATTTATGTATCTGATCAGGGCTTCCCTGGTGTCTCAGATGGTAAAGAATCTGTCTGCAATGCATGTCAAGGATGATTCGATCCCTGGGTCAGAAAGATCCCTTGGAGTAGGAAATGGGACCTCACTCCAGAACTCTTGCCGGGAAAATCCCGTGGGCAGAGGAACCTGGTGAGCTACTATCCATGGGGTCTCAAAGAGTCAGACATGACTGAGCAACTAAGACACATGCGTGTCTGATCAACAGTGAGATAAACCACTGGGAGGAGCTCAGGTGTGGAGCAGAGCGGGGGCCCTCTATTTCCTTCTTGACTACACCTGCCTGATGCAGGCAACACCTTACACCTGTGTGGTGTTCCGATCCATCCAGTGCTTTCCCCATTTCAATTACCCAGGGATCTTGTTATACAGCAGATTCTAGGGAAGTCCCTGGTGGTCCCTAGGGACTCAGTTGGGACTTGGCATTCTCACTTCAGGGCCCTAGACTCTGTCCTTGGTTGGAAAACTAAGATCCCACAGGCTTTGCAGTGTGGCAAAAAAAAAAAAAAAAAAAAGCAGATTCTAATCTGTGAGTTCAGGGATGAGGCCCAAGAGCCTACATTTCTATCTAGTGCTGGGGGTCTGAGGACTATACCCTGAGTATGGTTTTATGGCTTCTCCATACTTTAAAACTTTATCTTTGTAACCACAGTATTATACTGTTAACACATTAACAATTTTTTCCTCATTCAAATCTCTTAACATTATTACTATAAGACAATTGGTACAAGTTTTATAATCTCCATTTGACAGATGGAAACTTAGGCACACACAGGTTCAGTGATTTTTCTGACGTCTCACGGCAAGTTACTGGCAGAATTGAGCACTTTGTGTTTTCTTTGGCCTGGTGGTCCTCAGACTTCAGCAAAGACCCAACTGGAGGGCTTGTTAAAACACAGATCGTGAGCCTGACCCAGAGTTTCAGATTCATTACCTCTGGAATGGGCTCTAAGAATTTGCATTTCTAGCAAGTTTCCCTTTATGCTGATGTTGAATAACTGTCTCCATGATATTGTGATTTATAAGAAATTTATAAAAATATATCATCTGAATGACCAGTATATATACCCGGTCATTCAGATGACCAGTATATATGTGTGTGTATATATATATACTAATATATATACTTTGGTCATTCAGATGACCAAAATTTGTCTTATGTCCGTATAATCAAAGCTATGGTTTTTCCAGTAGTCTAGCCATGTATGGTGGAGAAGGCAATGGCACCCCACTCCAGTACTCTTGCCTGGGAAATCCCATGGACTGAGGAGCCTGGTAGGCTGCGGTCCATGGGGTCGCATAGAGCTGGACACAACTGAATGACTTTACTTTCACTTTTCACTTTCATGCATTGGAGAAGGAAATGGCAACCCACTCCAGTCTTCTTGCCTGGAGAATCCCAGGAACGGGGGAGCCTGGTGAGCTTCCCCCTATGGGGATGCACAGAGTCGGACACGACTGAAGCGACTTAGCAGCAGCAGAAGCAGCCATGTATGGATGTGAGCTGGGCCATAAAGAAGGCTGAGTACTGAAGAATTAATGCTTTTGAACTGTGGTGCTGGATAAGACTCCTGAGAGTCCCTTGGACAGCAAGGAGATCAAACCAGTCAATCCTAAAGGAAATCAACCCTGAATATTTATTGGAAGGACAGATGCTGAAGCTGAAATTCCAATACTTTGGTCATCTTATTTGAAGAGCTCACTCATTGGAAAAGACCCTGAGATGCTGGGAAGGATTGAGGGCAGGAGAAGGGGACAATAGAGGATGAGATGGTTGGATGGCATCACTAACTCAATGGACATGCATTTGAGCAAACTCCAGGAGATAGTGAAGGACAGGGAAGCCTGGCATGCTGCAGTTCACAGGATCACGAAGAATTGGACATGACTTAGCGACTGAACAACATTTGGCCTTTGAATCCCAGGAACGGGGGAGCCTGGTGAGCTTCCCCCTATGGGGATGCACAGAGTCGGACACGACTGAAGCGACTTAGCAGCAGCAGAAGCAGCCATGTATGGATGTGAGCTGGGCCATAAAGAAGGCTGAGTACTGAAGAATTAATGCTTTTGAACTGTGGTGCTGGATAAGACTCCTGAGAGTCCCTTGGACAGCAAGGAGATCAAACCAGTCAATCCTAAAGGAAATCAACCCTGAATATTTATTGGAAGGACAGATGCTGAAGCTGAAATTCCAATACTTTGGTCATCTTATTTGAAGAGCTCACTCATTGGAAAAGACCCTGAGATGCTGGGAAGGATTGAGGGCAGGAGAAGGGGACAATAGAGGATGAGATGGTTGGATGGCATCACTAACTCAATGGACATGCATTTGAGCAAACTCCAGGAGATAGTGAAGGACAGGGAAGCCTGGCATGCTGCAGTTCACAGGATCACGAAGAACTGGACATGACTTAGCGACTGAACAACATTTGGCCTTTGTGTATAGTTTCTGGCTTCAATCTCCCCAAACTCTTGGAGTCTCCTGAGCACTGAGTAATATCTTTTTGCTCTGTGAATGAGGTGGCTTTTGGAAAGCACCTAAGGTTGGGGGTCAGTTGTCAGTGGAGCCAACCACATAGTTAGAGAGTTGGAATTTTCACTCCTGACCCCCTTGATTTCTGGGGAAGGGAGAGGAGCTTGAGGTTGAATCAACTGCACTGGCCAGTGATTTAGTCAAACATTGGGCTTCCCAGGTGGCTCAGCGGTAAAGAATCCGCCTGCAGTGCAGGAGACGCAGGTTTGATCCTGGGCTGGGAAGATCCCCTGGACGAGGTACTTGCAACCTACTCCAGTATTCTTGACTGGAGAATCCAATGGACAGAGAAGCCTGGCAGGCTACAGTCCATAGGGTTGCAAAGAGTCAAACACGACTAAAGCAACTGAGCACACACACATGCAACTATGTAATGAGCTTGTCTTAGAAACCCCAAAGGATAGCTTTTTGCCCTTCTTTTTGGAGAGCTTCCATGTGAGGGAAACAGAACACTTCTGTGTGCCCCCATGCCTGGCCCCAAGCTCTGCGAGGACAGAAGCTCTTTGTGGAGGACCTTGCCGGATGTAGCTCATCTGTATCCTTTAATATCCTTTCATAATAAATCCATGATCTAATGAGTAAACAGGTTTTCCTGAATCATATGAACCATTCTAGCAAATTAATCAAACCCAGGGAGGGGATCCTAAGAAGGCCTCATTATAGCCAGCCAGTCAGAAGTGCAGGTAACAACTTATGCTTGCAACTGGTGTCTGAAGTGGATGGAGGGTGGCCTTCTGGGACTGAGCCCTTTACCTGTGGAATCTGATTCTGTCTCTGGGTAGACTGTGTCAGAACTGAGTTGAATTCTGGAGGATCCTGCCTGTGACTGAAAACTATTGCTGATGTGGGAAACTCTCCACACACGTAATACATTGGAGTTGGATCCAGGAACCCTTTTCAGTATCAGAGGATAGCATTCTTTGGGAACCCTCTGTCCAGCTGATAACCATCCTCTTAACACCTGGTTTCTACTGTTAGCGTTTGAGAATGAAGTTAGATAAAGGAACACATGAGGTCATTAATCTTCAGTATTTTTGATCAAAGAAATCAAACAACTTTGACCCACAAGTGCGTCAGTAGTAAAGAATCCACCTGCCAATGCAGGAGATGCAGGTTCTATCTGGGGGTCAGGAAGATCCCCTGGAAGGGGGCATGGCAGCCCACTCCAGTATTCTTGCCTGGGAAAACCCATGGACAGAGGAGCCTGGAGGGCTACAGTCCATGGGTTGCAAAAGAACCAGACATGACAACTTAGCAACTCAGCGATACATCACTCCATGCTAAAAGCTTGAGTGAATTTCATTAACTTCCACCCTTCTTTGTCCTCAAAGCTGTGGTTGATTGTGCTATTGAAGCATTATCCCACTTTAGGAAACAATTTAGAAATTCATGTCTAATAAAGAGTATTTATGACTTAGTGAAATTCTTGTCAAGATGACTGAAGACACTAGTTTCCAAATAAGAAAATTAGTTTAATGAAATAAGCAGTTTTTCAAGTCTTTTGAAGTAACCCTTCTGTTATCTGTTCCAGCATCCAAGGCAGTCCAATGAACAGCAAAGGATGTGATTTTTATCCCTATTGATTTTCTTGGAAAGAATGCTATGTTTTAATGGCTTATTGTCAACCCTGATGAATCATTATACTCCCAAATCTTTACCTAAGTCTGGGTCTGTATCCAGTTTCCTCAAGGAAGTTTCCACTTGGGACAGTCCACAAACCATTCAACTTTTATTGTCTGCTGTGATAGGCACTGTTGGAGTGCTGGGAATGTTTCTCATGATTGAGCTCTTGCTAAGGGCCAAATAGGATGATAAACCTAGGTTTAGAGTGGGGGCTCTGGAATTATATAATCTGAGCCCGAATCCTTTTTCTAGTACTGTTGCATGACTTTAAGCAAGTTACTTAACGTCCCTGGGTTTCTTCACTGCAAAGGGATTATAATGGTACTGACCTCATGGTGTTCTAGTACACACACAAAGGATCTGAAACAGTGTCTAGTAGATGGTAAGTCAATAAAACCTAGTCATCAGCACTTTACTGCACTCTAATCACACCTACTCCCTGGCACAGTACTAATACTGCCCCTATTTCAGAGATGAAATTAAGACACTAGCTATATAACTTGCAGAGGTCATATACCCAGTGACTAGGAATTCAGATTTATCTGATGCCAAATCTTTTTGTTAACCCCTTTACTAAGCCTTCCAAACTTAACACCTTCTTTCTTCATCGGAATTCTCCCATCTTCAAGACCCATGAGCACCTTAATTGGGCCTGGCTGAGTGCAATAGGGATTTGGTCCAAAGTCAAGACAGGAAACTCTGACTCTCAAAGGGTCTTCACACCACAGAAGCGATGCTGTGAACTCTGTACTGCCCCAAGACAATTCCCACCCTGGCAGTTGCTGTGTAGTCTCTGCAGGTAGGCCAAAGGGGAAATCCAGCCCACAGATGTCTGCTTTGGCCCCTTGCTCTTCTTGTCACTCGTCATAACTTGGCATGCAGGTCATGCAGCTTGGATATGTTCCAGTCATTGGATCTTTGTTATTTAAATTCAAAAAAATTCATTTGTAAAGATTCCAAGTGTAATTTACTGCCCCCCTGCCAACACCATCTATAGAATCAGTCTGCCTCTCACCACCATCTAGCTGTGGGGGCTGATGGTCCTGTGTGGGCTGGTGGCCTTGCTGCTGCATGTGTGAGGCTGGGGACCCATCAGGGTTCAGGAAGAAAGTCATGATGAAGCTGTGGGTCTGTGATCAAGGCTGATGGAGCTGAACAGGGGGTGGAGTGGGGGAGGGAGGTAGAGGAGAGAGAACCTTGCAATTTTTACTCAACTTCATTTAAATATTGCTACTTAAGTTCACAATGTGACGCCTGGGAGCTCAAGTGAGAAAGTGCAGGCCTGGGAATCAAGGGCTCTGTGTTATAAAAGTAGACAGAGTGAGTGGTTCTCTGAACTGACCTGGATTTGAGTAGCAATTAAACCAAGGAATGTGAGATCCTGGGTAAGTGCCTCAGATTTTTAACTTTGCAGTGCCTCAATTTCCTTATCAGTAAAAAGAGGTTAATATCTCTTAAGATTTTTGTGAAGGCTAATTAAACTAACATATATTAAACTACTAAAATTACTCATAAATAGTAAACAAGGAATTTTATCATGAGACCAGGCTCTACATCACCAGCTGTCATTTCTGGGACCCTCCCCTTCCACAGATTTTACTTCTCTCATCTGTAAAATGAGGCTAAGCCTAGATGTTCCTGAAGTTTCTTCCAGTTCTGTCTGAACAACTGTTTTAAGAGTAGCTTGAAAGGGTACGACTCTGCCCCCTAGTGGTTTGAAGCTCTTATTTCTAGATACAATCAACAATTCCTCAGACTGGTGTCAAGACTTCCCTACCATTTTCATTTTCTTCCCTATCATTTGGCTTCCCTTGTAGCTCAGGCAGTAAAGAATCTGCCTGCAATGCAGGAGACCTGGGTTTGATCTCTGGGTTTGGAAGATTCCCTAGAGAAGGAAATGGAAACCCACTCCAGGATTCTTGCCTGGAGAATCCCATGGACAGAGGAGCCTGGTGGACTACAGTCCATGGGGTCGCAAGAGTCTGACACGACTCAGCAACCAGCCCTGGTCACTGGACTGACAACAGCAGCTCCCCTAAATTTCCAGGTCAGGATATGATGCCTGGTACACGTTTTCCCTTAGTGCTCCTTTTAATGATTTTATTAGTATGGTCACAAGTTTGATGTCTACAGTACATTGATAATGTAGCTAGATACAAACATCTTAAGTAAATTACGTAAGTGTGTCAAGTTTTAAAATGTCTCCTCCGAGTGAGCATGCATTTCCCATGCATTTGCATCTGCACCCCCAAATTGCACAATACAATCTGTGCTTATCTTCACTGGGTCTTGAGGTGTGCCTCCTCTAAGTCAGGGCAGGAGTGTTGTGCCTTTTTGCAGACCCAGACTTTGAAGAGCATCAATTTTGAACTCAGGCATTCCATGGAGCACGGTGGCTACACTGGGTTTTGCTTTGGTTCAGGTGAAAACCCAGTTACGACTATTGCTTATGTGAGCTGCCTGATCCCTCAAGGGCTTGGGCTTACTGAGGTCCCTGCGTGAGGCCCACAGACAGTTTCTGTAACTATGTTTCCTCCCTGGGGGGGAAGTCTAGAATTCAGGTGTGCAGTCTTCCAACATGCTGTCAGTGATATAGCTGGAACCAAGATGAGATTCGTAGTAACTTTTTTCATCAAAAGTATTAACAGTCCAAGCAACAACCTGAATGCCTTTAGCTGACCACTTCTTCACATAGTCCCTGGAGAAAGAGGAAAAATCAACCATTAGAATAATGCCAACTGTCCCAGAAATCTCTAATGGTCTCTAAGTACGATACTCACGGAGGACTAACAGCACCCAGGAGCAGCCTCTTAACTGGCCTCTGCACTGCAGCCAAACTGTTCCAAGCCCAGCACAAGCGCCTCCCCCACACTGCCTCAGCTTTAAACATTTCAGTCACCTCCTAAAAACCATCCCTTGCTGCCACGTGCCCCTCCTGGAGGCTGTAAGCAGTGGCCTAGCCTCACCTGTTTCTTTGGCCTCGTCTTACGCCACATTCCCTCTTTCTTTTCTTGTGTGAACTGATTTTTCGTCCAATTCCTTGCAAGAAACAGGCTCCTTCCTGCCACAACACTTTGGCATGTGTTTTCCCCTGACTTGGATCTTGACCCCTACCCTCCTCAATTCCCTTCAGATCTTAGCTTAGTTGTTTAGCTGTTACTTCCATGGGAATGTTTTCCCTGACTCCTTTACTAGGAGAAATTGAACAGTATACATGCACTCGTCTCTCCTATATAGCATTTCTCTTAGCTGTAATTTAACATTTATTGGATCGCTTTTTGATTAGCATCTCTTTCCTCCTCTTGACTATAAACTCCATGAGGGCAGGCTAGGGCTTCCTTTTTTCTACCACAGCCATCATCAGTTCTTAATACAGGACCTTTTAATACCACAGGCATACACCAAATATCTACTGAACTGAACGCATGCATGCCTGAAATAATATAAAACTTTCAAAACTATAACCATCTGAAACACACAGCCATAAAATTGCCAAAACAGATTCAGAGAATGCTAACAGTTTAGGGAATGGAAAGTTTCTCAGAAGCAATGGAGTGGAGCCTGTAGGAAAGCTAGGAGAGATGAGGCAGGTGCCCACAAAACATCTTCCCTGGATCCTGTGTTGGTTTTTAAAGGGAGCCAATCACAAGGAAATACAATTTCTCTGTTTGTGTTGTCACAGTTTGACACTATTTCTTTAAAATGCACTAAAAAACAAGAATAATTGATCAGTATCTTTTGGAGACAGTGAAATAAGCCTGAACTCTTCCCACTTAAGCAGCTAGTGGCATTCCAAATTAATAAAGGCATGGCTGGCTCTGTGGTGGGAACCAATGCAGGTGTCCACTGTTAATCCTCCTTTCCCAAGAACATCATTCAGGAAATGTGTCAAGAGAAAATAAAATCTTCCAACTTACGGGGATATAATATCCTTTTGTGCGAGGAAAGCTGAAACTCCACACAGGTACCACAAGATATTATGCATACTCCAATCGAGCAAAATGTCCAATGCCACAAACATGGACTGTTTCCAGAAGATTCAAAGCGTGGTTTCCCATCTCCTGTGTGGCTAAGGCTCCAAGGTCTATGAATTAAAGCTGTTACTACATTCTGATCTGTTTGTCTCATCTGTAAAGAAATTTGGGGAAAGAAAGCCATAATCACATCTTAACTCTAATACCTCTCATTTGCTCTATTTAGCCAATGTACTTCTTTCTGAACGAGGTGGTCATGGGTAGTATGCTGACCCCATATCTACTAAATTCTCATACATCCTTTGAGAAAATAATGTGTTAGATGTAAAGATGTAAATATACAATATAGACACTTCATCCACAATCCTAAAAGAACTGCAATCCTATCTTTACAATGAGAACATTACAATTTCAGGATTAAATTTTAACAATGTCACAAAGAGTAATAACTTTTAATTGGATATAGATTTAAACTATGGCTAGAGATAATCAGAATGCAATTAGGATGAAACCACGACCATTTCAAGATGGGCTGGTTAGTTTTTGATCCTTTTTAGAGAAAATGGCTAAAAAAAGGTGTGGAGGTGGGGAAATGGGCTGAGATGTGAGAAGAGACAAGTGGGGACAGGGATAAAGACAAAGCAATGGAGAGACGGGGATGCGGATAGAATTCTTTCAGTCTGTACTCTATGCTGCTCTGGAAAACCTATCACACATTTTAAAGGTCTGTGGTTAAGAAAGTTTGGGAAATGCTGATTCAAATGTCTGAAAGCCCCATTACACTATTCATCTCAATGACACTTAGGCTCCACCCTTACTGTAAAATTTTAAATATATGCTATGTTGGCCACTGTTGAGGAACTAACTCATTGTTTTGGAAACTGGTGAACAAAGGGCAAAATTAAGCATTTATTTGCTACTGAGTAGCTAAATCATAGATGAGAGCTCCTTTCTACAGAAGAATGCTACCCAGCTAACGTGCTTAGTTGCTCAGCTGTGTCTGACTCTGCCACCCTATGGACTGTATGTAGCCTGCCAGGCTCCTCTGTCCATGGGGATTCCCCAGGCAAGGATACTGAAGTGGGTTGCCATGCCCTCCTCCAGGGGATCTTCACAATCCAGGGACTGAACCCAGGTCTTCCACACTGCAGGTGCCACCAGGGAAGCCCATGAATACCGGAGTGGGTAGTCTATCCATGCTCCAGGGGATCTTCCCGACACAGGAATCGAACCGGGGTCTCCTGCACTGCAGGCAGATTCTTTACCAGCTGAGCTAACAGGGGAGCCCCTAATCTAATTAAAACATGAAGAATATATGACAGACTTAAAATATTGATATTTTACAACTGCTAGTAAATTGCCAGAAATGGACACTGGCATCAATAGCAGCTGCTGACAACACAAGTCAGTAAGACATTATGTACCTCCTGATGGAAAAAGACCCTCACTTAAGAAATTACCTCGCCAAGAATAATTAAACCTAATCTGCTTTACAGCCATCAATACCAACGTATAGGAAATATACAGAGGAGACAATGTGTTCAATTGTATCATGGCATAATTAGCAAAATCCAGACTTTGGAAAATAAACTCTATAAAACAGTCTGGTTTCTTCAATAAATATATCACAAGGCAGGGGTGGGGGGACAAAATTTACAAGTTTTAAGATTTAAATTCTAACATGAAATTCTTATTTGGGTCCTGAATCAAATTAATAAAAAAAAAAACTATGATATTTGTGAGACAAATGAAAATTTATACACTGGATATGTGATGATCTTAAGGACTTCCTTTTAATGGTTTTAGATGGGATAATGATATCGTGATTATATTTCTTAAAGATATTTAATGCAATTTTTATGGATGAAATGTCTGGAATCTGCTTCCAAACAACACTGGGGATAAATGGGATTATGGATGAAACAAAGATTATTGTTAAAGGAGGGCTCAATCTACATATTTCCAATTAAGGCATATTTTAAATTGTTATAAGTAAGACATTTTTTAAAAAGGTCTATTCTGCTGTTACTTAGTAAGATGCAGAGTATATAATTCTTTCTGTTCTGAGAATGCTTACCAAAGTAATCTGAATGAGTTATAAACATAAAGTGAAAGTAAAGTCGCTCAGTCGTATCTGACTCTTTGCGACCCCGTGGACTGTAGCCCACCAGGCTCCTCTGTCCATGGGATTCTCCAGACAAGAATACTGGAGTGAACTCCCATTTCCTTCTCCAGGGGATCTTCCCGACCCAGGGATCAAACCCAGGTTGCCCGCATTGCAGGCAGACGCTTTACCCTCTGAGCCACCAGGGAAGCCCTTATAAACACAAAGGGAGGAGCTAAAAAGGAATCAAGGTGCTTTAACACAGGGTCCAAGTACCCTGCCCTTCCCAAATTTTGTTAATTTAAAAGAGGGGTCTCTTTAATTGATTCAGTTCAGTTTAATAGGCATCTATCTTATGCTTATTTAGTCCACTGCTATTATCACCACCAACTAACATAATATTACATACAACAAAAACCCAGAATTTTACCTTATAGATAACTTCTGGCAAGAAAGAGCAGACGATACTATTATTGTATAGTTTAGGAAATTCCATATATACTTTTTTTAGAGCATCAGTAGCCTGTAAAACAGAGATTCGTGTATTTAAAATCTATTAAAATGTAGTCCCAGCCAGTTAACTACTGTATTATTAAGTACACCTCTATTAACTATATCAGAAGTTTACTAATATATGGGGATGTTCAAAGGAGTGTTGGTAGACTGCATTACCCACTAGGATGCATCTTAAACTCATACCAGCAGATAAGTAAGCAACTGGATACTGCTGCTTTACTGTTTCGTTGAGGAGCTCACTCCTTCTGTCATACTTTGGAAAAATATGGCGGACTACAGGCCAGGGGAGGCTGCAGGCAAAATTTTAAAAGTCTTTTCCTTATATCCCAGTTTAGCCACCAGGAAAGGTCCTTTTTTCCCTACAACTCTATCACTCTCTGCCTTTCTTAGCTGAAGCAGGAGTCAACCAGTCTGGAAACTAGAAAGGACAGATTTTCTCAGTCCAGAGAGAGGAAACGTCTGAGAGGAAATGTCACCCATCACCAGCATGGAGGGAGAAGCAACGGGACAGGGAGAAACTGGGGAGAGCTGGAAGTCACCCAACTCTTCCCAGGATGAGCAGAAGTTTCTTTTTGTAATAGTCCAGCTACTAAATGACAAGAAATGACACAATTAAAATACTGGCACTGTGTAACCTTTATTGAATTAAGAGATCTGTCTACAACAGTAGCAGCTAACAACAGAGGTGTCCAGATGTTAAGTGGACTGTAATGTTACATCATAATTTTTGAAATACCCCTAATTTTTGGAAAATCACATTTAACCTACAACCAAATATAAGCAATGAAATGCAATACAAAAAAACAAGAAAGAAATTATTCATGTCATGCTTCCCTTCACTAATATCACAAAGTATGCGCTAGAGAGTTGAAATCATTTTCAACCAACACGCACTGTGTGTGATGTTTCATCTAGATTCTTTACCTAATTATCATAATGACCTTACATGGTCATTTCTTATGTTGTTCCCTCTTTGCCCACAAGGAAACTGAACCTGATCAAGGTTAACATTACACTGTAGGAAGTGACAGTTTAGTCATGATCTCCAACGCCTGTGATCTCGTTCCTATACTGCATCTCCAATTTGCTGCTGACACCTGTTTCTTCATATTCCCATCTTGGTGAATTAGATCACTATGTTCTATCCAAAGCTGCCCAAACCAACTATGAACCCAGCCAGAAAGCTCAAATGGCAATACCTGGATTAAAAAACAAAATTTCTTCTCCCCCCTCACTGTGGGTGAAACGTAGGGCCTATCAGGGTTTCCAAACGTGGGACTTATCATCAAAAAAACCTACGGTGCCCATTAAAAATACATGTTCCTTGAGCCCATGATCTGAGCCATTTTTAGGATTTAATATCTGAGTGGGGTAGCCTAGGAATTTGTATTTTCAATATGTATTCCTGGTGATTCTGATGCAGACTGACTGAAAAACCTAGATACAGAGAACCATCAGTTTACCAAAATAATAAATTAGCCAGAGAACCCTTCTCTTCTTTCTTTAAAAATGGGAGTTTATTGTACTTAAGTTAGAGGTTCATATTTCAGGTTTTAACAATTATTTTCAATTTTAAATAAAAATTGTTTTAACATTTTTTATTTTTAATAAAATTTGGTATCATTAGAACTCTCCAGGATTTCACAGGCAAGGATAATGAAGTGGGTTGCCATTTCCTTCTCCAGGGGATCTTCCTGACCCAGTGATCAAACCCGTGTCTCCTGCTTTGGCAGGGGGATTCTTTACCACTGAGCCGCCTGGGGAGCCCCTAGCTGGTCATAACTGATCATAACTATCACTGGGGGGAAATACTCCAGTTGTATAAATGCAGAAAAATGTATTTGTACTTGAAAAGTTAAGAGAACAAACATAATATGAACCATATTTTCCCATTGATTTCCACTGCAATAATGTGTTTTTATGTATAAAAAGTACATGTTCTAAAAGTTATGCAAATCTTATTTGAAATGTAATACCATATTTTACAACAATTATAGTAAATAAGTATAACTACTCAAGTCATAGAATAAAAAACTATATGTAAGGGGGACTTCCCTGGTGGTCCAGAGGTTAAGACCGCGTGTCAATGCAGGGGACATAGTCTACCATCTTCCCTGGTCCAGGAAGATCCCACAGGCTACTTAAGCCTGTGCACCCAGAACCTGTGCTCTGCAACAAGAGAAACCACTGCAGTGAGAAGTCCGAGGACCGCAATGAAGAGCAGCCCCTGCTCGCTGCAACCAGAGAAAGCCTGTACACAGCGACGAAGACCAAGTACAGCCAATTAAAAAATAAACAAAAACTATACATAAGGGACAGAAATCATACAAAAGGGGCCAATCTTTGTAGAAGACAAATATCCTCTTAGCTATCAGAAGCTTTAAATACAGGAGCTTTCTTTAAATTCAGTCCACAGCCCTCTATCTAAGACTCTTATCAGCCAGATCCAGCTGGTCTCCTGTTCAACTTCTGAAGTTCTTTTTATAAGGTTACTAGAGCGGTCTATTCAAGAAGTGCCTCTTTACTGTTTATTTAACATCTTTTGTGAATGTTTTATCCAAGTAAGAGAAACCCGACTCTTCTATTTCATGCTAGTTGTGGAGTAGGAGGAATTAAATAGTTCCATCAAAGTTTACAAGATTCCATACTTTACTGCTTCCTTGAAGATGTGGATTTTTGCTTTACCCAAATATAATTTGTAAAAATAATTTAAGAAAATATAAATAAGAAAATAAACAATTAATTTTGAAACAGACTAGCAAATGAAGAGGTATTTTCAAAAGAGAAGCCTATGGAATAAACTGTACCTTATATGCGTGGCCCTTGACATCAAAGAAGATTGTGAGGTTATGGTTTAGGCACTCTGCAACGGCTTCTCTTAGGGTAGGGATCTTTTCATTAGGGAAATCATTCCTACAAGAGAAGGAGGAATAGTACAATGTAGGAAAAAAGAAAAGATAAAAATTAAATGAAAGAGACACCTGACAAATGTCTCCCAACCAAAGGAAGAGTGTTTTCACCAACTTCCTTTCTCTAACCATCCCAAAGTCCAAGGACAACTTAATATATCTTCTTAAACCAAATTAAAGATATGCTAGGCCAAAGATCAGCAACAATAAAAATCATTTACTTTTCAGGCATTCGCTGGACTTGTAATTAGTAACTTTAAAGGGCAGAGTATATGCCATCTTTGGAGAACTCAGAGACTTAATTTTAAGACTCTGACTTCCTCCATAGAGTCTGATGCAGGAGAAATTCTTAGCAATACATATACATCTGTCAACTGTATTGTTGTACATTTAAATGCAACTTTAAAAAATAATTTTCTAATACATAATTTTTTTTAAAGAAAAGGAAAGTTAAGTGCCTGACACACAAGAAACCAGCTTTTCTCATGTAATGAAATTTCAGTCTACATGATTTAACATATGCTAATTCAACCACATTATTCCAGCGTTAAGATCTTGGTTTTAAAAAAGATAACTTATCTAAACATTTTTGCTTTAAGTGTTGACTTTGAACTTTACATCTTACTAGCTGCTGCTGCTGCTAAGTCGCTTCAGTCGTGTCCAACTCTGCGACCCCATAGACGGCAGCCCACCAGGCTCCACCGTCCCTGGGATTCTCCAGGCAAGAACACTAGAGTAG
>SJYC01026091.1:0-16076 GCA_006408675.1 Madoqua kirkii
TGGGATAATGATATCGTGATTATATTTCTTAAAGATATTTAATGCAATTTTTATGGATGAAATGTCTGGAATCTGCTTCCAAACAACACTGGGGATAAATGGGATTATGGATGAAACAAAGATTATTGTTAAAGGAGGGCTCAATCTACATATTTCCAATTAAGGCATATTTTAAATTGTTATAAGTAAGACATTTTTTAAAAAGGTCTATTCTGCTGTTACTTAGTAAGATGCAGAGATATATAATTCTTTCTGTTCTGAGAATGCTTACCAAAGTAATCTGAATGAGTTATAAACATAAAGTGAAAGTAAAGTCGCTCAGTCGTATCTGACTCTTTGCGACCCCGTGGACTGTAGCCCACCAGGCTCCTCTGTCCATGGGATTCTCCAGACAAGAATACTGGAGTGAACTCCCATTTCCTTCTCCAGGGGATCTTCCCGACCCAGGGATCAAACCCAGGTTGCCCGCATTGCAGGCAGACGCTTTACCCTCTGAGCCACCAGGGAAGCCCTTATAAACACAAAGGGAGGAGCTAAAAAGGAATCAAGGTGCTTTAACACAGGGTCCAAGTACCCTGCCCTTCCCAAATTTTGTTAATTTAAAAGAGGGGTCTCTTTAATTGATTCAGTTCAGTTTAATAGGCATCTATCTTATGCTTATTTAGTCCACTGCTATTATCACCACCAACTAACATAATATTACATACAACAAAAACCCAGAATTTTACCTTATAGATAACTTCTGGCAAGAAAGAGCAGACGATACTATTATTGTATAGTTTAGGAAATTCCATATATATTTTTTTTAGAGCATCAGTAGCCTGTAAAACAGAGATTCGTGTATTTAAAATCTATTAAAATGTAGTCCCAGCCAGTTAACTACTGTATTATTAAGTACACCTCTATTAACTATATCAGAAGTTTACTAATATATGGGGATGTTCAAAGGAGTGTTGGTAGACTGCATTACCCACTAGGATGCATCTTAAACTCATACCAGCAGATAAGTAAGCAACTGGATACTGCTGCTTTACTGTTTCGTTGAGGAGCTCACTCCTTCTGTCATACTTTGGAAAAATATGGCGGACTACAGGCCAGGGGAGGCTGCAGGCAAAATTTTAAAAGTCTTTTCCTTATATCCCAGTTTAGCCACCAGGAAAGGTCCTTTTTTCCCTACAACTCTATCACTCTCTGCCTTTCTTAGCTGAAGCAGGAGTCAACCAGTCTGGAAACTAGAAAGGACAGATTTTCTCAGTCCAGAGAGAGGAAACGTCTGAGAGGAAATGTCACCCATCACCAGCATGGAGGGAGAAGCAACGGGACAGGGAGAAACTGGGGAGAGCTGGAAGTCGCCCAACTCTTCCCAGGATGACAGAAGTTTCTTTTTGTAATAGTCCAGCTACTAAATGACAAGAAATGACACAATTAAAATACTGGCACTGTGTAACCTTTATTGAATTAAGAGATCTGTCTACAACAGTAGCAGCTAACAACAGAGGTGTCCAGATGTTAAGTGGACTGTAATGTTACATCATAATTTTTGAAATACCCCTAATTTTTGGAAAATCACATTTAACCTACAACCAAATATAAGCAATGAAATGCAATACAAAAAAACAAGAAAGAAATTATTCATGTCATGCTTCCCTTCACTAATATCACAAAGTATGCGCTAGAGAGTTGAAATCATTTTCAACCAACACGCACTGTGTGTGATGTTTCATCTAGATTCTTTACCTAATTATCATAATGACCTTACATGGTCATTTCTTATGTTGTTCCCTCTTTGCCCACAAGGAAACTGAACCTGATCAAGGTTAACATTACACTGTAGGAAGTGACAGTTTAGTCATGATCTCCAACGCCTGTGATCTCGTTCCTATACTGCATCTCCAATTTGCTGCTGACACCTGTTTCTTCATATTCCCATCTTGGTGAATTAGATCACTATGTTCTATCCAAAGCTGCCCAAACCAACTATGAACCCAGCCAGAAAGCTCAAATGGCAATACCTGGATTAAAAAACAAAATTTCTTCTCCCCCCTCACTGTGGGTGAAACGTAGGGCCTATCAGGGTTTCCAAACGTGGGACTTATCATCAAAAAAACCTACGGTGCCCATTAAAAATACATGTTCCTTGAGCCCATGATCTGAGCCATTTTTAGGATTTAATATCTGAGTGGGGTAGCCTAGGAATTTGTATTTTCAATATGTATTCCTGGTGATTCTGATGCAGACTGACTGAAAAACCTAGATACAGAGAACCATCAGTTTACCAAAATAATAAATTAGCCAGAGAACCCTTCTCTTCTTTCTTTAAAAATGGGAGTTTATTGTACTTAAGTTAGAGGTTCATATTTCAGGTTTTAACAATTATTTTCAATTTTAAATAAAAATTGTTTTAACATTTTTTATTTTTAATAAAATTTGGTATCATTAGAACTCTCCAGGATTTCACAGGCAAGGATAATGGAGTGGGTTGCCATTTCCTTCTCCAGGGGATCTTCCTGACCCAGTGATCAAACCCGTGTCTCCTGCTTTGGCAGGGGGATTCTTTACCACTGAGCCGCCTGGGGAGCCCCTAGCTGGTCATAACTGATCATAACTATCACTGGGGGGAAATACTCCAGTTGTATAAATGCAGAAAAATGTATTTGTACTTGAAAAGTTAAGAGAACAAACATAATATGAACCATATTTTCCCATTGATTTCCATTGCAATAATGTGTTTTTATGTATAAAAGTACATGTTCTAAAAGTTATGCAAATCTTATTTGAAATGTAATACCATATTTTACAACAATTATAGTAAATAAGTATAACTACTCAAGTCATAGAATAAAAAACTATATGTAAGGGGGACTTCCCTGGTGGTCCAGAGGTTAAGACCGCGTGTCAATGCAGGGGACATAGTCTACCATCTTCCCTGGTCCAGGAAGATCCCACAGGCTACTTAAGCCTGTGCACCCAGAACCTGTGCTCTGCAACAAGAGAAACCACTGCAGTGAGAAGTCCGAGGACCGCAATGAAGAGCAGCCCCTGCTCGCTGCAACCAGAGAAAGCCTGTACACAGCGACGAAGACCAAGTACAGCCAATTAAAAAATAAACAAAAACTATACATAAGGGACAGAAATCATACAAAAGGGGCCAATCTTTGTAGAAGACAAATATCCTCTTAGCTATCAGAAGCTTTAAATACAGGAGCTTTCTTTAAATTCAGTCCACAGCCCTCTATCTAAGACTCTTATCAGCCAGATCCAGCTGGTCTCCTGTTCAACTTCTGAAGTTCTTTTTATAAGGTTACTAGAGTGGTCTATTCAAGAAGTGCCTCTTTACTGTTTATTTAACATCTTTTGTGAATGTTTTATCCAAGTAAGAGAAACCCGACTCTTCTATTTCATGCTAGTTGTGGAGTAGGAGGAATTAAATAGTTCCATCAAAGTTTACAAGATTCCATACTTTACTGCTTCCTTGAAGATGTGGATTTTTGCTTTACCCAAATATAATTTGTAAAAGTAATTTAAGAAGAAAATATAAATAAGAAAATAAACAATTAATTTTGAAACAGACTAGCAAATGAAGAGGTATTTTCAAAAGAGAAGCCTATGGAATAAACTGTACCTTATATGCGTGGCCCTTGACATCAAAGAAGATTGTGAGGTTATGGTTTAGGCACTCTGCAACGGCTTCTCTTAGGGTAGGGATCTTTTCATTAGGGAAATCATTCCTACAAGAGAAGGAGGAATAGTACAATGTAGGAAAAAAGAAAAGATAAAAATTAAATGAAAGAGACACCTGACAAATGTCTCCCAACCAAAGGAAGAGTGTTTTCACCAACTTCCTTTCTCTAACCATCCCAAAGTCCAAGGACAACTTAATATATCTTCTTAAACCAAATTAAAGATATGCTAGGCCAAAGATCAGCAACAATAAAAATCATTTACTTTTCAGGCATTCGCTGGACTTGTAATTAGTAACTTTAAAGGGCAGAGTATATGCCATCTTTGGAGAACTCAGAGACTTAATTTTAAGACTCTGACTTCCTCCATAGAGTCTGATGCAGGAGAAATTCTTAGCAATACATATACATCTGTCAACTGTATTGTTGTACATTTAAATGCAACTTTAAAAAATAATTTTCTAATACATAATTTTTTTTAAAGAAAAGGAAAGTTAAGTGCCTGACACACAAGAAACCAGCTTTTCTCATGTAATGAAATTTCAGTCTACATGATTTAACATATGCTAATTCAACCACATTATTCCAGCGTTAAGATCTTGGTTTTAAAAAAGATAACTTATCTAAACATTTTTGCTTTAAGTGTTGACTTTGAACTTTACATCTTACTAGCTGCTGCTGCTGCTAAGTCGCTTCAGTCGTGTCCAACTCTGCGACCCCATAGACGGCAGCCCACCAGGCTCCACCGTCCCTGGGATTCTCCAGGCAAGAACACTAGAGTAGCCTGCCATTTCCTTCTCCAATGCATGAAAGTGAAAAGTGAAAGTGAAGTCGCTCAGTCGTGTCTGACTCTTAGCGACCCCATGGACTGCAGCCCACCAAGCTCCTCTGTCCATGGGATTTTCCAGGCAAGAGTACTGGAGTGGGGCGCCATTGCCTCCTCCACATCTTAATAGCTACATCACTGTAATATGGAAACCAGCCTTTCCCTCCCCTTTGGCAGAGCAATGAAGTAACTGTACTAGTAGACAGCAATTTCAGCAGCCCTGACTCAGAACTTTCAAATGCTATCAATCTCCTTTCTGAAGTATGACTTCCTTTGGCTGACTTTTTCTTTCAGTTCCAAGGAAAAGAAAGCCCAAGCCATCTTGTGGGGAGGACTATAATTTAATCACAAATAAATTGACTAGAGACTGATATAACATGAATTACAATAAGAACACATTTTTCAGTATTACAAAGACAAGACGAGAGGGATTTAAATAGTCACATTACAAAGTATATTGTGCAGTATACCAATTCCAAGGTTTTTATACAGCTGTTAATGGTGGGATGGGCATGGGTTCTGTGGTCATATATGTTTGAGAAACACTAAATTAAACGTAAGAATTGATTGACAGGGATACAATGACAGATGCATCTCTAAGGGAAACATCTAAAGTATATAGTGTTTGATCTTATTTGATCATAGAACCCTTTCCCTCTGGAACATCTTTAGGGCTAGCTCTGATATACATACATACACACACACACACACACATATACATTTATGACAGTACAAAGTAATTGCCATGTTAGAGTATTGTCTTGAGGACAATTCTGAATCAAATTTGGCCTCAGTGGGAAAAGATGAAAAACATCTTATTTCTGTTGTTCCTGGCACGTGCTTGTTACTTGGGAAACCTATATATAGTAGAAAACAAACATAACAAAACAACTCTCCTGGAGCAGAATTAGAAGGTGCCAGTGTCTTATGTGATCTCCAAAACACGAATGATATGTTTAAGTGACAATACACCACTTACCTTAATCTGTGATTTGCTGCAGGATTAAGCTTCCTAATTTGTTCAAATGTCAAATCACACAATCGACCGGTGCCATCAGTCGTCCTATCTACTGTGTTATCGTGCATTAAGACAGGAATCCCGTCAGAAGTAAACTCAAGGTCCAGTTCCACGCCTGCTGCTCCATTCTTAGCTGCCTTAACAAAAACACCGATGATTTTACTGTCAAATGGCCACAGATGTCATTTTGCGATCTAAGCACTCAAGATGACCATCAGGGCTGGCTGAGCAGACTGTTCTTTTACTGATTCTATTCCCGTCCTGTACCAAATAGCAACCCAACCTGTTTTTTTCATGGATGTTATGTTAACCTTACTTCATTACAAGTTAAGGTTAGGTGGTGCTAGTGGTAAAGAACCCATCTGTCAAGGACGAGACTTAAGGACCAGTTGTCTGGGTCAGGAAGATCCCCTGTAGGAGGGTATGGCAACCCAGTATTCTTGCCTGAAGGCTCTCAAGGACAGAGGAGCCTGGTGGGCTACAGTCCATAGCGTCACACAGAGTTGGATATGACTAAATGACTTAGTGCGGCACAGCACAAGATTAAAAACGTCAATATAAAGTAATTCCATAAAAACTTTGACTTCCCCACTTTTCTCCTACTCAGACTGGCAAATGGGGAGATTTCTGGAATTTGTTTTCTCTGGTTGTTTTAACTATATGGGCCATTAATGGCTCACAATTACAAACATTTAGTCAAATTTCACTGTTTACCCACACTCTCTGGTAAGGACTCTGATGATTCCTTTGTGTTTGTTGATTAGTTGGCTACTGCAATACTTTGGCATAAACTGGATGAGTCAGGTTTTTGTTGGTTTAATTCCATCCTCTAGGGCAGAAACACCAAGCCTGCTTCGAGGAGACACTACATTTGTTAATGTGAGCAGCACTGGCTGTTGGCCAACAAGTTGGTGAGCCCAATAAGGCACAGAAGATTTATCTAAAAATAGAAGATGGACATATGAGGGGCCACATTCTTCTGAGACACACTGTCCAACTTTTACTTCCTTTGTTTCTTTGAGACAATGAAGATATGAAATGTTTAGTACGATAAAGACCTTAAAGTTAAAACAAATTTTTGTAGTTATGCAGAAACATGAAATAATTTTAATTATGCAAAAAAAGACTTAATGGATATTAACATTTTGCCATATTTGCTTCAATCCTTGCTGCCCTAAAACAATAATATGTATTATTTTTCAGTCACTATTCTAACTGCTTTAAATGTATTAACTCATTTGATCATCACAAGCCTTTAGGAGGTACTATTAATATGTTATTTAACTTATACAGAGTACATCACGTGCAGTGCTGGGCTGGAAGAAGCACAAACAGGAATCGAGATTGCTGGGAGAAATATCAATAACCTCAGATACGCAGATGACACCACCCTTATGGTGTTAACTGAAGAGGAACTAAGGAACCTCTTGATGAAAGTGAAAGAGGAGAGTGAAAAAGCTGGCTTAAAACTCAACATTCAAGAAACTAAGATCATGGCATCCGGTCCCATCACTTTGTGGCAAACAGATGGGGAAACAGTGGTAGACTTTATTTCCCTGGGCTTCAAAATCACTGCAGATGGTGACTGCAGCCATGAAATTAAAAGATACTTTATCCTTGGAAGAAAAGATATGACAAGCCTAGAAAGCATATTAAAAAGCAGAGACATTACTATGCTGACAAAGGTCCGTATAGTCGAAGCTATGGTTTTTCCAGTAGTCATGTATGGATATGAGAGTTGGACCATAAAGAAAGCTAAGTGCTGAAGAAGTGATGCTTTTGAACTGTGGTGCTGGAGAAGACTCTTGAGAGTCCCTTGGACTGCAAGGAGACCCAACCAGTCAATCCTAAAGGAAATTAACCCTAAATATTCACTGGAAGGATTGATGCTGAAGCTGAAACTCCAATACTTTAGCCACCTGATGCAAAGAACTGAATCATTGGAAAAGACTTTGATGTTGGGAAAGACTGAAGGCAGGAGAAGGGGACAACAGAGGATGAGATGGTTGAAGAGCATCACTGACTTGGTGGACTGAGTTTGAACAAGCTCTGGGAATTGCTGATGGACAAGGAAGCCTGGCGTGCTGCAATCGGTGGGGGTGCAAAGAGTCGGACACGACTGAGTGACTGAACTGATTAATAGGCTCATTTTCAGACGAGGAAAACTGACAGAGATTAAGAAACTTGCTCTCGGTCACACAAACAAGGATGTGGTAGGGGCTGCACTTTCTTTTAAAAAAATATTTATTTATTTGACTTCATCAGCTCTTAGGTGTGGCACGTGAAATCTTCATCTTCACTGTGGCAATGTTAAATTTTAGTTGTGAGGCATGTGGGATCTAGTTTCCTGACCAAGGATCGAACCTGAGCCCCTTGAATTGGGAGCATGGAGTCTTAACCACTGGACTACCAGCACAGTCCTGAGGCTACACTCTTAACCACATGACCTTACTATCACACTACAGATACGGCCAGATACAGCTAAATCCCTATTCTCTTCTTCTCCAAAGGTAAATGCCAAGTGGGTGTGCATTATTTCCATATCAATCCCTTACAGGTCTTTACATATTACACACTTAAGTATCAATAAAAATATATGACACTGCAGTAGTGCATAGTAGACGTTCAATAAATATTAGCTACAGTTATTATGCTTTTTAATGACTATAGTTGTAATACAGTTAAATTTATTATGTCTTTTATAGGTGGAGATTTGTCTATTTTACTTAAATCCTTTCTTAACCTCTCTTACAAAGATAAATGGCTTTTTTTAGGCTTCAAGGTTGATTTTCACATATATTACTAAGATTTCCCACTCTGAAAATTCCAATCCCAACACTAACTGGCTATGTCAACTAATTACTTATATTACTCTGGCCTGTCTTCATCATTTCTATGATGATGCTTTTCTAAGGATCTTAAGAGTTGTTGTGAGAATTTGGAAATAATGCATGTATATAACCAAGCTTGGTGCCTGGCTCAGAGATAACACTCAATATAAGCTATTATGACTAGAAAAACACTTATGCCTCAGCGAAAACGTCATTATTTAAGATGTAATGCTTACATGTACACTAATTAAAGGTACATCTTTTTATAAAACTGGCCTGTCTTCATCATTTCTATGATGATGCTTTTCTAAGGATCTTAAGAGTTGTTGTGAGAATTTGGAAATAATGCATGTATATAACCAAGCTTGGTGCCTGGCTCAGAGATAACACTCAATATAAGCTATTATGACTAGAAAAACACTTATGCCTCAGCGAAAACGTCATTATTTAAGATGTAATGCTTACATGTACACTAATTAAAGGTACATCTTTTTATAAAAGTGTACCTTTTTAAAGTTAAAGATATTAATTATGCACTGGTAAATCAACACTGGTTATATATTTTATAACATAAAACAAGATCACATTTCCAATATTCAGAGTGCATCTCTCTCACTGTAACACAAATGTTAACCTCATTCTTTGAGGCTAGTAATTAGGTTCAATTATACTTTTATTCATTACAGGCATTTTTATTTGGCTACAACACAAAAAATAACAATGGTGAGAAAATAGTACAGTGTAGTATAGTAACTGATAAATAAACATATAATACAAATTCTTGTATTTTAGCAATAACAATTAGTAATAGAATAGTATATAGCACAGTATAGTAACAGAAATCAGGTCAATGATTGCCTTAGGGGAGAGGCAGGAGTAGAGGTTGACTCCAAAGAGAACATATACGAACATTCTAGGGTGATGGAAATGAACTGAATTGGTGGCTACCCAATTCTTTTTTTTTTTTTTAATTTTTTTTTTTTTATTTTTGTTTAATGCTTTAATCCATTTCACAGTACTGTATTGGTTCTGCCATACATTGACATGAATCAGCTACAGGTGTAGACAATCTCCCCATGTTATAGCTCCCTCCCACCTCCCTTCCCTGCCCATCCCCCCCCTTCATCCCATACACCGGCCCCAAGCATCCTGTATCCTGTATTGAACATAGACTGGTGCTTCATCTCCCATATGATTGTATACATGTTTCGTTGTCCTTCTCCCAGATCTTCCCACCCTCTCCCTCTCCCTCTGAAGCCAACAGTCCGTTCTATACCTCTGTGTCTCTTATATTGTCTCACTTTCGGGGTCATCATTATTGTCTTCTAAATTCCATATATATGTGTCAGTATACTGTATTGGTGTTTTTCTTTCTGGCTTACTTCACTCTGTATAATCGGCTCCAGTTTCATCCATCTCATTAGAACTGCGTCAAACTTATTCTTTTTGAGGGCTGAGTAATACTCCATTGTGTATATGTACCACAGCTTTCTTATCCATTCATCTGCTGATGGACATCTGGGTTGTTTCCATGTCCTGGCAATTATAAACATTGCTGCAATGAACATTGGGGTACACGTGTCTCTTTCAAGTCGAGTTTCCTCAGTGTGTATGCCCAGCAGTGGGATTGCTGGGTCATAAGGCAGCTCTATTTACAATTCTTTCAGGAATCTCCACACTGTTTTCCATAATGGCTGTACTAGTTTGCATTCCCACCAACAGTGTAAGAGGGTTCCCTTTTCTCCACATCCTCTCCAGCATTTATTGCTTGTAGATTTTTGGATCGCAGCCATTCTGACTGGTGTGAAGTGGTACCTCATTGTGGTCTTGATTTGCATTTCTCTGATAATGAGTGATGTTGAGCATCTTTTCATGTGTTTGTTTGGCTACCCAATTCTATGTTTATAAAAACTCATCGAAGTGTATACTGAAATATACCTTTAATTGTATGTCAATTATATTTCGACAAAACTGACTTTAAAGTCTCTGCTTTAATAAAGTCATTGTATCTATTTATTGACCATGCTGTGTGGCTTGTGGGATCTTAGTTCCCCAATCTCCTGTGTTGGAAGCCTGAAGTCTTAACCACTGGATTGCCAGGGAAGTTCCAAAGTCATCATATTCACATGGCTTTTGAGATACTATTCACAGATCATAAAATTAATCCATTTAAAGTATACAATTTTTTAAACAGCATATTTGCAATTGTGCAACCATCACCACAATGAATTTCTGAACTTCCTCATCACCCCCGCCAAAAAAACCCCATACCCATTAACAGTCAGTCCCCACTTCCCTCTCCAATCCTCCCAGTCCCTGCCAACTACTAATCTACTTCTGTCTCTGTGGCTTTGCCTCCTCTAGACATTTTCTAAAAGCAGAATTATATAATATGCAATCCTCTGTGACTAGGTTCTTATACTTAGCATACTGTTTTCAAGGTTCATTCATGTTATATGTGTATGAGGACTTCATTTCTTTTCTCTGTGAAACAATATTCCATTGTGTGGATACAGCACATTTTACTCACCCTTTCATCAGCTGATGGACATTTCTGTTGTTCCCATTTTTTTTTTGCTATTATGAATAATGCTGTGAACATTTTTGTTTTTTGTGAACATTCTTGTACGATGCACATTTTTACACGGTGCATGTTTTCAATGCTTTTGAATACCTAGGAGTGGAACCTCTGGTTCATATGCTAATTCTATACTTAACCTTCTGAGGAACTGCCAGACTAGTTTCCCATCATCAGTGTATGACGGTTTCAATTTCTCCACAATCTAGTCAAAACTTCTTCTTGTTTTTTTGCTTATACCTGTCCTAGTGGGTATGACAGGGAAAGGTACACCCAACTAAATGCAGAGTTCCAGAGAATAGCAAGGAGAGACAGGAAGGCATCCTTCCATGAACATTGCAAAGAAATACAGGAAAACAACAGAAGGGGAAAGACCAAAGATTTCTTCAAGAAAACTGGAAAAATCAAAGGAATATTTCATCCAAAGATGGGCAGAATGAAGGACAGAAACAGTAAAGACCTAATAGAAGCAGAAGAGATCAAGAAGAAATGGAAAGAATACATAGAAGAACTGTACAAAAGAGACTGCAATGACCCAGATAACCACGATGGTGTGGTCACTCACCCCGAGCCAGACATCCTGGAGCATGAAGTCAAATGGGCCTGAGGAAGCACTGCTGCCAGTAAAGCTAGTGGAGGTGATGGGATTCCAGCAGAGCTATTTAAAATCCTAAAAGATGGGAGCGGCAGCTGCGAGGCACTGAAGCGACTTAAAGATGTCATAGCACCCCCAGTCCAGCTCCAAGTTCCGCCACATCTTTGTCAAACCAGCCAGCAAGAACTGCTATGACTCTGTGCCCATCACCCATAGAGTCCCAGACAATCATTTCTGTGCTGCGAACCCCAACTTCATTGCAGTTGTGACTGAGTGTACTGGTGGGGGTGCCTTCCTTGTCACCCCCTTGCACCAGATGGGAAAGCTGGACCTCCACTACCTGAAGGTCTGCAGGCACAGAGGCAATGTCTTAGATGTCAGATGGAAACCTTTCAATGATTTTGAGATCGCCTCCTGTTCTGAAGATGCCACGATTAAAATCTGGGGCATCCCCAAGCAGCTGCTGACCAAGAACCTTACAGCTTTCAGGAAGGAGCTGGTGGGCCACCCCTGCTGAGAGGGCCTGGTAGAATGGCACCCCACAGCTGCCAACATCCTCTTCAGCTCCAGCTATGACTACAAGGTGATGGTCTGGAACCTGGATTCAAAGAAGTCTGTAATCATGAGCCCTATGAAGACAATTAACTGTCACCAAGACGTGATCCTCTCCATGTCTTTCAACACTGATGGCAGCCTGCTGGCCACTGGATGTAAAGACTGCAAGATTCAGGTTCAGGACCCCAGAGCAGGGGCCATCCTCCCAGAAGCCAACCATAAAGGGCACCAGGCCAACAAAGTGCTGTTTCTGGGGAACCTGAGGAAGCTGCTGTCCACAGCACATCCCAAGGGAAGAACCAGCAGGTGGCCCGATGGGACCAGGACGACCTCTCTGTGCCTGTCACAGAGGGGGATCTTGGTGGCTCCTTGGGCGTGCTGTTTCCCGTCTATGATGGGGACACCAACATGCTCTACATGGTGGGGAAGGGAGACAGGAACATCTGCTACTATGAGATCAGTGCCAACAAACCTCACCTAACTATCCAATGGAATACTGCTCTATAACCCACAGAAGGGGGTCGAGGTTGTGCCAAAGACAGGTCTCGATGTGTCTTCCTGTGAGATCTTCCGTTTCTACAAGCTGATCACAACCAAAAGCCTCATCAGCCCAGATCCATGACTGTACGCAGGCGGTCGGAATCCTACCAAGAGGACATCTACCTGCCTGAGGCCAGTGCCCAGCCCTCTCTGACAGCCCAGGAGTGGCTCAGTGGGATGAATAGAGCCCATCCTGATGTCCCTTAGGCCTTGTGTCCAGCTGCTGAACCCGCAGCCTCTGCTCTCAGAGATCCATCTCTGTCCCCTGAGCCCCCACCTCGCCTCTTCAACCAGACAGAAAGGTGGGTTGCAGAGGATGGCCGGAGGCCCTTCTCCCTGCTAGAGGAGAAGGCACCAAGGAGGACGGCAGAACACAGACTGGAGAAGAAAACCTAGAGACAGAGAATGAATTGTGGCAGATATTCTATCGGCTTTGAGACAAGATCCAAAGGCTCTGGAAGCTAGATATAGGATGAGGTCCAGGCCAAACAGCTGGAACTGGAGATCAGAAACTTGTGGATGAGCTCACAGAGGCTCTGAGCAGAGTCCTCTGCCCTCCTCAACCTCTGGGACACCAACTGGCTCCATGGGGGAGGTCCAGAACCAAACCACAGGTCCTCTGAGAACACCTACTCTTTCTATATTTTTTTTACTAGAAATGAAACTCTTGGTCACTGAAAGATTCCAGTGGGACCTGCTGCTGATTTTCCATTTGCCTTCTTGAAACAATGGTGTCTGAACTAACTCTTTTTAGATGATACCTTGCCTTCAGCTTACTTGTCTTGCATGGTCCACGATAACTTCTGAAGGGGAAAACAATATTGCAGAAAGTTAGAGCTGGAAAGACCTAGGGGGTGAAGCCGCCTCTGGTTTTCAAGTTGTGGTTCACAGCAAGGCAGGGTGAGGAAGGTTAAGCCAGGAGGGTTGTTTTGTAATACTGGCTTCTATGGAATACATAATTCTGCTATTACAAAGTAGAAGTTTGCAAAGCAAATAAATAAATCCTAAAAGGTGATGCTATTAAAGTGCTGCACTCAATATGTCAGCAAATTTGGAAAACCCAGTAGTGGCCACAGGACTGGAAAAGGTCAGTTTTCAATCCAATTCCAAAGAAAGGCAAAGCCAAAGAATGTTCAAATTACCCTACAAATGCACTCATTTCACATGCTAGCAGGATTATGCTCAAAATCCTTCAAGCTAGGCTTCAGCAGTATGTGAACAGAGAACTTCCAGATATAGACTCTGGATTTAGAAAATGCGGAGGAACCAGAGGTCAAGTTGCTGACATCCACTGGGTCACAGAAAAAGCAAGGGAATTCCAAAAAAAAAACATCTACTTCTGCTTCACTGACTACAGTCAAGCCTTTGACTGTGTGGATCACAACAACTGGAAAATCCTTCAAGAGACGGGAATACCAGACCACCTGACCTGCCTCTTGAGTAATCTGTATGCAGGTCAGGAAGCAACAGTTAGAACTGGACATGGAACAACAGACTGGTTCTAAATATGAAAAGGAGTACACAAGGCTGTATATTGTCACCCTGCTTATTTAACTTCTATGAAGAGTACATCATGAGAAATGCTGGGCTGGAGGAAGCACAAGCTAGAATCAAGATTCCTGGGAGAAATATCAATAACCTTGGATATGCAGATGACACCACCCTAATGGCAGAAAGCAAAGAGAATAAAGAGCCTCTTGATGAAAGTGGAAGAGGAGAGTAAAAATCTGGCTTAAAACTCAGTATTAAAAAAACTAAGATCATGGCATCTGGTCCCATCACTTCATGACAAATAGAAGGGGAAAAGGTGGAAGCAGTGACAAACTTCCTCTTCTTGAGCTCTAAAATCACTGCAGATGGTGACTGTAGACAGGAAGTTAGAAGACAACTGCTTCTCGGCAAGAAAGCTATGACAGAACCAGACAGCGTGTTAATAAAAAGCAAAGACATCACTTTGCCAACAAAGGTCCGTATAATCAAGGCTATGGTCTTTCCAGTAGTCAAGTATAGATGCTAGAGCTGGGTCATAAAGAAGGCAGAGCACCAAAGAATTGATGTTTTTGAACTGTGGTGCTGGAGAAGACACTTGAGAGTCCCTTGGACAGCAAGGAGATCAAACCAGTTGATCTTAAAGGAAATCAACCCTGAATACTCACTGGAAGGAGATACTGAAGCTGAAACTCCAGTATTTTGGTCATCTAATGTGAACAGCTGACTCACTGAAAAAGACCCTGATGCTGGCAAAGATTGAAGGCAGAAAGATAAGAGGGCAACAGAGGATGAGATCGTTGGATGGCATCACTGATTCAATGGCCATCAACTTGGGCAAACTCCAGATGGTGAGGGACAGAGAAGCCTAGTATGCTACAGTCCATGGGGCCACAGAGTTGGACAAGACTTGGCGACTGAACGACAACAAAGGGTGTATGAAGTAGTATTTCACTGTGGTTTTGATTTGCATTTTTCTGATGGCTGACAGTGTTGATCATCTTTTCTGATGGGTTACTTCTACACCACAATTCTTCCAACAAATGTCAATATTTATCGAGTGCCTACTGTATATCAGGCACTGTTCTAAGTAGTGAGGAGATTGGTGAGCAATGAAAAAAAGGAACATGGATCTTACATTTTAGTGGGGAGAAAGAGATTATAAACATGTTACATGTACTATGGTAGTGATAAAAGTTTAAAAAAGAAAATGGAGGGTAATGTGAAAGTTAAAGTTAAGGCAGGCAGGAGTCACTAGACAAGGCAATCAGGGAAGGCCTGTTTAAGAATATGGTATCTGAGAACAAGACATAAAGCCCAGAGATAAACCCATGACAAAGGAGGCGAGAATATACAACAGGACAAAGATAGTCTCTTCATTAAGTGGTACTGGGAAAACTAGACAGCTACATGCAAAAGAATGAAACTAGATAAATCAAAATGGATTAAAGACCTAAACCATGATCAGAAACTATAAAACTCATAGGCAAAACATTCTATGACATAAATAACAGCAGGATCTTCTATGACCTACCTTCTACAGTAATGGAAATAAAAATAAACAGGTGGGACCTAGTGAAACTTAAAAAGCTTTTACACAGCAAAGGAAAACTATAAACAAAGTAAAAAGACAATCCTCAGAATGAGAAAAAATAATAGCAAATGAAACAACTGACAAAGGATTAATTTCCAAAAGAGACAAGCAGCTCACGGAACTCAATACCAGAAAAACAAACAACCCAATAAAAAATGGGCAAAGGATCTAAACAGACATTTCTCCAGAAAAGACGTACTGCTGGCAATTAAACACATGAAAAGATGCTGAACATCACTCATTATTCAGTTCAGTTGCTCAGTCGTGTTCGACTCTTTCTGACTCCATGAATCGCAGCACGCCAGGCCTCCCTGATTATCACCATCTCCCGGAGTTCACTCAGACTCACGTTCATTGAGTCCGTGATGCCA
>SJYC01026094.1:0-47207 GCA_006408675.1 Madoqua kirkii
AAAAAAAAAGCCCCCCCCCCCCCCTTTTGGCCCCTTTGAAAAGACTGATGGGTAAACAAGTAGCTAGGATGAGTAAACAGGACATGTTCTGTGTTCTTTTAACATTCTCTTCAGTGACATTTCTGATGGAGCACTGGTGAGGAGCAGGTAGCAGAGTTGTGAGTCTATGGGGTTTGCAAAGAGGCTCATTTGAGAGGAATCCTAGTTTAAGTGGAGAATACAGGCCATGTCTGAACTTGATGCAGCCAACAAATTATTAATTCAAGTGGACCAGTAATACCTAGTGGTAAAGTATGGGGCAGTAGATTTGTGGTTGCAGTGGCCTTGTAATCAATGCTCCCTTAAAATGAAACCCTGTTAACAGAGGTAATTGTGGCATGAGAAACGGAGTTCCCTGTTGCTTAGTTATATAGGATTCCGGCTCTCAATTTTTAACTGGTTGCCTTTGCAATTTTGAGGTACCATTTTCCCTGGGAATAGGGTCATCAATGAAAGTCCTATTCTCTAAATTCCATTCTTCTTTGCTAGCTTCTTTGCAGTGTAGTCCACTGTCTTCTTTTCTCTGATTTACTCTTATTTGAGCTAACTAATTCTGTTTATTCAATATTTTTATGAAGTGCCTCCTATGTACAGACTTTGTCCTATGTAATGGGGATTCAGTGGTGAGCAAGACTGAGAAGGTACCTGTGCTTATGGAGATTACATTTTGGTGGAGGAAGACAGACGAAACCCGAGGAAATAAGATAATTTCAGATAGGGGTAAGTGTTATGAAACTTGGGAAACAGCAGGATAGTGTGATAGTGAATGACACAGGGTTCATGCTATAGAGTCACTTGGTTATTTTCATAATCATGATATTAGACTTGTATTTGGATGTTTAATGCATTTCATAGGCCATAACTTATGTGATAATAATAATATATTGCTGTATGTCTGCAGTGTTTATGGCAAACATACACTGTTTAAGGGATGTGATTTAACTTTCTGAAGCAATGAGGCATATTTTATGATGTTGAAAGAAATATAAAGCTATTAACGATACTTTATTTATTTTATTTCCTTAAATAACCCAGACCTTCCATGCTTTGCTTGTGTATCCATTGGAAGTATATTACATTAATTGTATGAGTAATCTGTTTTTGTTTCTTGTAATGCTGGATGTGTGGGTTGTGTTAAAAATTCTTCTGTAGTATTTTAGTAGAGAGGGGATCATTTAACTTTCGCTTATATCTTAGCTTCTGCCTATTCTAATTTTTAATATATAATGTGGGTTGAAGCCTAGACTAAATGAGGCCTGCTTTGGTTATCATGCAGTAAGCTGTTTTGTATTTTATTTGCTTGTTTTATGAATTTAAGTTTGCAAGATAACCTCATTTATATGCTAGAGAACCATTTCTTTGAAATTAAGTTCTCAATTTGCATAAATGAAAATAGAAATAATTAGAATTGATGGGATGGTAGGCAGAAGTTTTGCTATTAATAAAACTACCAAAAAAAAAAAAGGACTACCAGTTTGTCAAAAGTAGCAATAGATCTTATTTTCTCATAATGTAATCATAATTTCACATATGATTTTCCTTCATTTCCGTTTGTGCTATTGTTTGTCCCGGATACATTAGAGTACTAAATTTTTAAGTACCTTGAGGCTTAGGGCAGTATCATATTGTATCTTATTTCATCTTTGCATATCCCACGTCATGAATTGAATTTTACTTCCCTGTCTCTTTTTTTTTGTTGTTAATTGTTTTAAAATGAACACTTAAAGGAATATTATCATATTAGTTTTTCAGTTTTCACAGTTCATATCCTTGTTGGTTATGAGTCCAATGATAGCTCTCTTTCCCTTTCCCTTGCTTATTTAAAGGAAACAGTGCCAGACATAATACTGTGAAAACAGGCAATCAAATATTTAACACATGCTGGATGAATGAATTGGTAGCTAATCCTTCCTGGTTACCTTATATTTTCATAGCCAGCATCACAGTTTTCCAGAAATGTGAAATTACTGGACTGATTGTTATAAGTAGTTTGGTGATGGTTCCATTTTTCAGCTATAAGGTAGAATTAATATGAGGGCCAATAGATTTTGTTTTTCAGTTCTGATTTGGCCAGTTTTCATGTAGTCAAATTATATTCTTAAAGACACTCAAGTGATAGACTGGACTTTGTCATAGAAGAATTTTTGAAAGGAAATATCTTTTTATTTATTTAGCCCCCACCCCCCTTTTTTGTTTTGCTGAGAAGGATTCCTGCCTTTGTATTATATACTTTTTCCTGTGATGTATAGATAAGTCCTGCTGAAGAAAAGATAATATTGTTTTACAGTCTGAAGTTAGTTAGGTTGTATAGCGTTTCTTTTCAGAAGGTTTCATTGCTGAATTCTTTGTGCTTTTCTAAATTAATTACATTTAAAGATTGACTATATACAAATCTTCAGAAATGTTTAGTATATAAAGCCAGGCTTAATTGGGTAGAGTCTTGAGGTCTTTTTTGTGCCCAAGAATTAGCTCCTGATTGGGAAAACAACTCTGGGAAGCACAGTTCTAGAAATTGTGAATTCTAGGAATATTTCAGTGCTCTACAGATTTGCCAAATAAACTTAATATCAGCACATTAAAAATGGCTTTTTTTCCCCTGCTGTAGTGTGATTGTGGGAAGATGGAGGAGTATGAGAAGTTTTGTGAGAAAAGTCTCTCCAGAATCCAAGAAGCATCATTATCCACAGAGAGCTTTCTACCTGTCCAGTCTGAAAGTATCTCACTTATTCGCTTCCATGGAGTGGCTGTGCTTTCTCCACTGGTAAGTGTTCTTTGATTTTAAATATATTTTTTTTAAATAGTGGATCAGTAAGGTTGTTCACAGAAAAATAAAAGAAAGGCTTATAAATATCTAAAAGATGCTTAACCCTTTTCAAAAGGAGAGACATGTTCACAGAAAAATAAATGAAAGGCTTAGAAATACCTAAAAAAGATGCTTAACACTTTTCAAAAGGAGAGACATAGCTTTTTTTTTTTTTTTTGAGGTCTGATACATGGCATCCATTTAGAACTCACACCAATACAGAACATTTTCATCACCACAGAAAGATCTCACATCCTTCATCCCAGTTATCAACACCAACCACGGTTCAGATTTCTTTCACTATAGATAGTTTTACCTGTTGCACGAATTTTAATCATTCTGGTTCAGAACTTCCTGATTTTATGATTTTTTTACATTTATGAGAAGTAATTACATATTTATGATGTTTTCCAGCTTAATATTGAGAAAAGAAAGGAAATGCAACAAGAAAAGCAGAAAGCACTTGATGTCGAAGCAAGAAGGCAGGTTAATAGGAAGAAGGCTTTGCTGACTCGTGTCCAGGAGATTCTTGAAAATGTTCAGGTGTGTAATATAAGCTCTCTGAAATTATAATTAAGAAATCATGAGGTAGGCCTCGATGATAATTTTTCAGAAATAATTTGCTTTAGTAGTTAATTACCAATATGCAGTTGTGTTTGAGAAGCTTTGTAATTTGTGATATTCCATGTCAGTTACTCCAAAGAAACTTCACTTGCTTGTTAGTGATGCTCAGTACTTGAATCAGAGGGTATTTAGACAGTGGGCCCATACACTGAGTATAGTTGCTTATTGTCTGTGTCTTATGACTCTAAAAACATTGAATTCTCAGTGACAAAGCGATAGAATTGGCCGTTGTAGTTTACCTCTGAACTAATCAGTCTATTGACTCAGTGACCTTATTCTCATTCTCTGCTAAAGTAAATAACTGCTTCCAATATTTTTTGGTGAAAAATCTGATCTTAGATATACAAATGCAATTTAGATTACGTAACAGAATTTTCTTGATGCATTTTAGATATAAACTGAAACTATTTAAACCATACATCTTTACCTTTTGCAGTTTCTTTAGATTTGTATAAACAATTTGTTTTAAGTTCTGGATCGTCATACTAAAAAGAAAACCAGCGAGTAAGTTAAATAATTTTTTGCCATATGTAGCACTCTTTTGCTGGTTACATCTTTTAATTCTTTTGTAATCTTAAAGGTGTGTGGTTCATGTAATTCATGCTAGATGATATTTCCCATTAACTGCTACCTTCCTTTCACTGTGGGTAGTTGATCTTGTAAAGTATAATTACTTCTCATATTGAATTTAAAAACTATAATGAGTAGCACAAGGGTGGGTTTTTGATTGATTACATATTTCCTATTTTTGGAACAAAACTGGAATATTATTCTTGGTCCATTGAGAGAATAATTCACATGTAGTACTAATAGGATTATTGTTGCGTTTAAAAGCTTTCTCTGCATGTACAATATAGAGTAATGAATTAATTATGCAGTTAGAGAAATTTTATCTTACACAAGTAGCTTTCTAAGGTCTATTTTACCTGTAAAATCTGTGATTTTGTAGTAGATTGTTTTTGTTGTTGTATAATCAAAGGCTTATTTTAGTGATGTATAAAAAGGATGGGTGCTGAATATCACAGATGTGTAACGTTTAGCTCTTTTGAAGAAATAATTTTACTTAAACCTGTGAACATGTGTCCTGAGTATGTATCCCTTTTATTTTATTTCAGTTGTGAAGTTGTACGTATGTCTCATTGTGTTGTTTATTGCAGAGTACTTGGAAACAATTGCATGTCTTGGGATTTACAAGCTAAAATAGGAGTGCCATGTTGTCTAAGAAAAAAAACACAAAACAACTTAAAAATCTTTTAAAATTCAGGATTCTGAAGTATTCATAAGATAATATGGTGATGGTTTTTGCCAGTTTCATGTATGCTTGTATAATCTTTAGAATTACGCTGCAGGAGTTGGTGATGGACAGGGAAGCCTAGCGTGCTGCAGTCCATGGGGTCACAAAGAGTTGGACACAACTGGGCAACTGAACTGAATCTTTAGAAAACATCCTAGTTGACTTTTTATTTAAAAATAATAGATCCAAAATGTAATTTTAATTTTTTTCTGTTGAAGCTTGTGTATACAATTGTCCTCTCTAGGTTTTTTTTTTTTTAAATTAAGTTTTTAACTTACTTTGCTTGTTCAAAAACTCATTAGCAGGCAGTTGTTTTAAGTAGTCATCAGTTAATCAAATTGGAATTTGCTTTAGTGTATTGGGTTTTAAGTTAAAGTTTTTATTTTTCAAGTATTAACTACATAGCTGAGCTATCATTTACCACAAATTTGTCTCATCTTACAGAGGGTTTTAGTTAAAATTTGGAGCAAGCATGTGGGAGGCAGGAGTTTTGGTACTGGATTACTGTTGCTTAATCAATATCCTGGGCAAGTTAATCTTTCTTAAAGAGGAATCATTTAAGTGAGAAATTTAATGGCTTGGTATTTATCTTACACATATCCTTAGATGATAGTTCTCATAGAAGAAGCAGTTGGTGATGTTAATAACATATAACCAGAAGAAAGTTATGGAAAATACTTCTATTCCAAGATTAAATTGCACATTGCTATGTGAATATATATGTGTGTGTCTATAGACATGTACATACGTTCATAATTTTATTAGATTATTTAGATGTTACTTTTTTCTTTTAATCTTTTAATAAATAGTCCAGCATGACCAATAGATGCTTTTTACAGTAATTTGTGCTCCATATGATACAGAATACCATGGAAAAGGTCATCTGAGTTTTTGTTTGTGTTTTTAAATATTAGAATTCTGAATCTTCACTTTCAGTTTTGCTTTAGAAAACAATGAAATCAAAGGCTTTTTGTGTAGTGATGAAGTGTTAATTTTTGTATTTCCTTTTTCAGGTTAGAAAAGCACCTAATGCCAGTGATTTTCATCAGTGGGAGACTGAAACAGTTTACTCTAATTCAGAAGTCAGAAACTTGAATGTTCCTGCTACACTTCCAAATATCTTGCCAAGCCCTACTGAACACTCTACTTTAGCAAAGTTTGAAAAGATAACTGGGATTTTGCCACTGAATAATGAGGATCGATTTAAATCTAATGTAATAGACTTAGCTAAGGCTTCGGAAGAATTGAATTATCTGAAGCAATGTGATAGTTCAAATATTAGCCAGGCAGAAAATGAAGCTTCTTTAAAGACTTCCTCAACAGCTGCACAAGAGACACTTCCTTCTGATGTTCTCTTTCCACAAATGAAGAACAAGATCCATCACTTTTGGAGGAAGTTACTCCAGATCCCTACATAATGAGTCTTCAGAACCTGATGAAAAAGTCAAAGGAGTATATAGAAAGGGAGCAGTCTAGGCGTGGTCTGAGAAGTAGTGTAAAGAGCAGTGTTAATGAGAGTCTTTCAGACAAAGAAAATGATGCTGTTAAGGTGACTGACAGTGGAAAGGAAAAGTCCCAGTTGATAGGCAAACACTGTGGTTCAGTTATTCCCGACAAACCAAGCCTTAATAAATCAAATGTTCTTCTCCAAGGTGCTTTCACTCAAGCAAGCAGCATGAATACATCTGTTTTAGGTAACTTTTCTAAAGTGGACATATCTATACGAACTGGCCATTCCACTGTTTTAGAGACTGATTCTAATTTCCAAGGCATTCCCACTTTTGTTACTGAAAATAATGTTATCAAAAGTCTTACTGGTTCATATGCCAAAATACCCAGCCCAGAGCCAAGCCTGAGTCCTAAAATGCATCGAAGGCGTTCTAGGCCATCATCAGCATGTCATATACTTATAAATAACCCAATAAATGCTTCAGAATTAAGTCCTAAAGGAAAGGAACAGGCAGTAGAGTTAGTTGTTCAAGAAACTGATGAAAAAACAAACATACCTGAAACGGTGCCAAAGTTACCAGTTGATTTAGCAGCAGTTTGTTCAAGTAAGGTTTATGTCAGCAAAAATACAGAAGCCATACAGGAAATGATTTTAGGTAAATCAAATCAGGTGTCTCAACCTTCAGGTAATCAATTAGAAAATAAAGTTATTCATGGACTTGCTCTCATGGAAGGTCAGTTAATATCTGATGCGAGAGGACCGCACAGAATGGACAGTACATGTACCGCAGGGGAAAGACTGCCTGAGCCGTATGCCGCCAGAGAGTGTGTTCTGAGTCAAAACTTCGGTACTGTGAGTGGAGTCAAGTCAGCCAGTGTGTTAGAGAAAAACTCCTGCAACTTACAGATGGAACTGAATAAGTCTTATGATGTAAAAACCCATCTCCTTTACTGATGCAGAACCAGAATACCAGACAGCAGATGGATACCCCTACAGTGTCCTGTGGAAAAGAACAATTTTTGGAAAACAGTTTTGAGAAAGTTAAACGGAGGCTTGATTTAGATATTGATAATTTGCAAAAAGAAAACTACCCTTATGTTGTAACAACTGGAATAGCTGAACAGGAAAGGCAACATTTGCCAGAAAAAAGATATTCTAAAGGATCTGTCTACATCAAGAATAAGATGTTAGAAAGTAGTTCCAAAGGTAAGAAGGCTTTGAAGTGTTTAATATCTGCCAAACAGATGGCATCTTATATTTAAAACTTTTAATTGACGATTTGCAGAGTAATAATAATTGTCTTCACCTGTTCATTTATCAGAGAGCATAATTAGTTACAGTGTATTGCCACTTGATAGGCTTTCTTAAAGGATTTTCTTATTTAAATTATGAATCTTTAATAGTCCATTTGGTTTTAATAGAGAATATTGTTAATGACAGAAAAATTCTTGCATGAAGCATCATTCATAGCTTTAATCCATTGTATTGCTATTATGTCTTCCTTTATTTTCACTAGTGTTCCTTCCAGTATTTTCACCAGTTTGCCGTTTGATTTGTAATGAGATGCTTATGCAGTTGGCCCTTTGAAAAGTGAAAGTGTAGTTGCTCAGTCATCTCTGACTCTTTGCTACCCCATATGGACTGTATCCCTCCAGGCTCCTCTGTCCATGGAATTCTCCAGGCAAGAATACTGGAGTGGATTGTCATTTCCTTCTCCAGGGGATCTTCCTGACCCAGTGATTGAACCTGGGTCTCTCACCTTGCAGGCAGGGTTGTTTACTCTCTGAGCCACAAGTTGGCCCTTTAGTAAACACTTTAATGTCAAATTATTAGAGAAAATAGCACTGATAAGGCTCTGTGAGTAGTGTTTCAAGAATGGTATATTTAGTACTGAAAATTATTTCCAAATTTCTGTTGCATCTAGTGTTATATTAACACTAACTTGTTAAAACAAGTCTTATTACGCCTTACTTTGTTGTTATGGTTCATAATTCTTCATTACTGATAGTAAAGACTTATAAATCAAGTAAATTAAGTTTTTAGACACAGACATTTTAACTCTAATGTGATATATAGCCTCCTGAAAAAAAAACTATATTCTATAAAATTGCACACTGAAAATAATGAAGTTTATCGAAAAAATAGAGTTGGGTTGGGGCAGATTGTTTACTGCATGTACAGCTTTATCAGAATTCTAATAAAGAAAACAGGTGATACCTGAGGAGCTGGCTTGGCTTCTCTAAATAGATAACATAACAGGCTATGGCTTGGTGGATACGAAAAGCGTAGGGACTAAGTGGCAATTCTGGCAGAAGAGGAAGGCCATGTGTGGGAGATCAGGCCGGGTCATGGAGGCAGCTGGGTTGCTGTCATGGTGGGCGTGGGAGGCAGCACAGTGTGCTGAGAGCTGCCCGTAGCTTGGTCGCCTACCTTGGGCACACCTCCCAAAGAGGGAGCCCCAGGACAGGCACTCATATAAGTTTTTAAGGTAGAGCTGAATGGACTCCTGCTATTGGCTGAGTGGTTAAGTGGAGAGCCTTTTTCCTTTCTTGCTGAGAGTTACTATTCTACTGCTTTTCCAGCCACCCCCCCCAGCCTATAAAAAATTGCCCATGTACAAATGCAAATTGTTGTAGCTGAATAAAATGGATTTAGGAACAAATTATTGGACTACTATAGGAGGTAGGACAAATATAATTATTTTCAATGAAAATCATTGTGTATTTGAAAAGAAGGATTCTTTGAATTTAGGGGAATTACAGTGGATCCCTGAATATCTGTGCTACATCTGTGTAATACTTGGTATTTCAACATTTCAAAGTATCTCACCACTTTCTGTTCAGTAAGTTGCATAGTCATACTGATTTAATACATTTTTTAATGATTAAAATACCTGGAATTTTAGTATTTAATCTTTTTTGGAACTTTATACTCAGTAGCTTTACACTATCAAAGCATTTATTTAAAAGAAAAATAAAGCACAGGCTAAGCTATAATACTAGACACCCTGGAAAAGGCCAAGAGTGAAGAGAATAAATGGAAGTGAGATGCACATGAGAACCACATCTTGAAGTTCATTGGAGTAAGGAGAGTCTGGATGGAACATACAGTCTTGTCTCCATCAGTTCAGATCATGAAGGGATATGTTGAAGAACTGGGTGAGGGTGATAAGATACAGACCTTTAATAGCCTGAAAAAAAGGAGAGTGAAAGAGAATGTGGTTCAGAATGGTGATCTGGCTGTATGTTGATTGTACTATGTTGGATCCAGGAATATTCTCTGGTTAGAAGCATAATTTAAATTGATGGTATAAATCATCAGATATCACTAAATTTTCTAAATTTGAGGGGATACTTTTTTTTCAGAAGGCGAGGAAATACTAAAAAGCAAGATGTTAGCTTTTGAAGAAATGCGGAAGAGACTAGAACAACAGCATGCGCAGCAGTTATCACTACTCATAGCTGAGCAGGAAAGGGAACAAGAAAGACTGCAAAAGGTGAGGAATTAACATGTAGAGATAATAGGGCTGGTGAATGGAATTTTGGTCATGTAGAAGATATTTGTAATTGTTACTTACGTGTATCTTACTCTAAGGGGGTCATTGATTTTGTTACATGGATGGTATTTTTGTTGCCAAAGTGTGAGTTACAATATTTAGATGCTTATCTAAAAGTAAATGCATAATTTATCAAAAGGATACTTAATTGAATCCTTGATTCAAAATTTTTAATATTTTAAAAGGTATTTTATAAGTAGATGCTGAAATATGCCTTCTGTAAGAGTGTATTAGAAGAGGAAGGACACTTGTTTTAAGATTATCACATTTTAGAATCAGTTAAACAAATTGTCAATTTTATTTGAGAGAGGAAAACCTGAAGTAATAATTTGCTGATAATCATACATAGTTTTGCTGAGCCTAAAATGATACTATTTGGAGATGCAGTTAAACAAAAGAGCCTACCACATTGTAATCAACTTAATCTGCAGGACATAGAAGAACAGGAGAAAATGTTAAAAGAGAAGACGGGAATTACAGCAGAAGCCTCTGAATTGGACATTAGCAACGCTGTGGACTTCGAATGGAGAAAGATAAGTGACTCTGGTTTACTAGACACAGTGCTGTCTCAAGTGGACTCACTCCATACTTCGAATTCAGATAGTTCTGGTAAATATTAAAAAATCATTTAGCATTAAAAAATTATCCTATACTAAGGTATTTTGTTTGGCACACTTTAAAATTGTACCTCCTTTGTATTAGTTGTTGCATGCCCAGCCCACTGCTATTTGCCAGCTGCTTACTAACCAGTGAAAAATGAAATGATAGCAGCAAAGACCAGTGAGCAGGTGTTCATGAAGAAAAGCCACCTTAGCAAGGACAATGTCAGGAAATTTGACTCAGAGCCCAGTCTTTGTTCACTCATGTAGCAGGTGATATTCTTCAAGGGAAAACTCAGTTTGCTACCTCCTGGGTGATGTTGAATTATATCTCATTCCCCAGCCCCAATAAGAGCTTATCTTCAATTATCCTGAAATGCTGTTTGTGTTGAAAAGATCCATCTGGTGTATAAGCTTAAAGTCCATAAATATTTTAAGTCTGTCTGCATGTGGATCAGTTTCAGAGGAGTTGGTATTCTTAACGAGTGTCATGTTTATTTGGCTGTTGTGTGTATTCTAATTGTTTTGACATTAAATACAATACTGTGTGTATGTTTCTCAAGGTTTTACAAGTTCTGCCCTGCAACATAGCTTTGGTTCTGCAAATGAAGTACCGTTCTACCTCTGGGGATCATCAACTAGTGGCTTGAACAAACTCTCAGTAACAAGGCCTTTTGGAAGGGCCAAAACTAAGTGGTCTCAGGTGGGCAGACTTAATTATACATGCATGCATGTCTGTCTTTCTGTCTTTTTAATCTTATTTTGTTTTTGGCTGTACCATATGGCATGTGGGATCTTGTTTCCCTGACCGGGATTGAAACCAGGCCCCCTGCAGTGGAGGCACAGAAGATTAACCACTGGACTGCCAGGGAAGTCCCTAATCTTGTCTTTTTTAAAGAGCTACATTATCTTAGGTTCTACAAGGGAACCATAAATATTTTGTGATACATCAGAAGCTTAGCTTTTATTAGATATTAAACAACACAGTAAACACATATAAAAGAATTTCATATGTACAAACTATTCATTGTAATAGCTAAGAAATCTTGAGTATAATGTTCAGGTTATTAAATTGTTGTGTCTATACTATTTCTTCTAGGTTTTCAGTCCAGAAGTACAAGCAAAATTTAACAAAGTAACTGCAGTGGCAAAAGGATTCCTTACTCGTAGGCTAATGCAGACAGATAAGCTGAAGCAACTTCGACAAACTGTAAAAGTAAGGACTGTGTAAACTGTATTGTGTTTCCATCTCAGTTTCTATCAGTGCTCTGACACAGCTGACAGTGGAGTTCAGTACTTAGGCAGGTCAAATGCTTTGAGTCCCTTTAAAGGCTTAAATTTTAGAAATTGATTCATCTCATTCAGATAATTTTTAAAGATAGGTAAATGAAGTAGGTTGTGCATTTTTTTGTCTCACTTTAGAGTGAGTGCTGTTTGACTTCTGATGTAATAGTTTTATTTGTATACTTCCATTTATTTTGACTGAAAAAAAGAACACAAGGAAACTCCAGTGATCATGAAGTCTTCCTAGAAAAATGAAGGAGCATTTCTTTTTTCAGGATACTATGGAGTTTATCAGAAGTTTTCAGTCAGAAGCACCTTTAAAGAGAGGAGTTGTTTCAGCACAAGATGCTTCTCTTCAGGAAAGAGTGTTAGCTCAGGTAAGACATGTGTCCTCAAGGCTCTTAGGAAATGGAAATGTTTTATTTCTCTCCCTTGATTGAACCACTGAAAGTAGGTTTCAATTAAAACTTTAACCTTTTTCTTTAAGAGTACATAATATTACTGACCTCTGACCTCATCTTTTTAAATGGGTATAATATTTTCTTCTTTGAACTTAGTTGCGAGCTGCCCTCTATGGCATTCATGACATATTCTTTGTAATGGATGCAGCTGAAAGAATGTCTATTCTACATCATGATCGAGAAGTTCGCAAAGAGAAAATGCTCAGGCAAATGGTATGTTACATGATTTTTAAATTAGTGAATGATGAAGAACACATTTATTTCTTTTACACTCACAAAATACTTCTCATAGCAAATATGTGGGTTTTCCTCCCACACCAGATCTCTGACACCAGTTGGGTGTCCTACGATTCAGTTCAGTTCGGATACCATCTACCTGGAGTCAGTGTCGGATGCTACAAGATAGGGAGGCATTTATAGAAGACTGTGCCCCACTTGAGATGCCAATCTCAGGTTTTATGTTGTATTTCTGACCAATTGGCTATAAATTGGTGTTCCTGTGAACACCTTCTCTACTCCAGTTTGAAAATTTTTCTAAAATGGCTTACAGAACACAGGGAAATCTTTGCTTACATTTAGTGGTTTATTATATAATAAAGGATACAGTAACGGATAGAGATGAAGAGCCAGAAGGAGAGGTGCACAGGGTGCGGGGTGGAAGGGTCTTGAGAGCAGGAGCTTCTGTCCTGTGGAGGCTGTGCGCCACCTTCTCAGCACAGGGATGTGTATTTGGGGTTTTTATGGAGGGTTCATCATAGAGGCATGGTTGCATGACTGATTATTGACTCAATTTCTAGCCTCAGTCCTGCCCCAGATGATGGGTGAGACTGAACGTTCTAAGGCCGTACTCATGCTTGGTCTTTCTGGTGACTAGCCCTTATCCAGAGACCCCCAGGTCGGTCTTATTAGAACCACAGGTGCTTTGGGAAATTCCCTAGCAATCCAGTGGTTAGGGCTTGGTGCTTTTACTGTCAGAGCCCAGGTTTGAAAAAAAAAAAATGAGGATGCTTCTGTCACCCAGGAAATTCCAAAAGATTTAGGAGCTCTGTATCAAGAATCAAAGTCCAAAAACGAACATTAGGAAAAAAGATGATCCTGTAACTCAGGATTTTGATTACAAGAGTTTTAGGAGCTTTGTGTCAGGAACTGGGTTCAAAGACCAAATATTAATAGGAACTAGGGGTAGATTTATTTATCTATCTATAATTACTTCACAATGAGGTTCTTCTGGGTTTGGAGTAATTGATAAATATCATTCTTTATTGATTTTTAGCACCCTTCCTGCAATTCTTAAAACAGTTTTCAGGATTACCAAAAATATTTAAATCTGTAGACAAATTGAAAAGAAACTGGTAAAAGGATTACATACTGTTTTGTGATTAGGTTTTTGAATTAAGCATTGAATGCTGCTTGGACGACTCATTAAAAAACTATTGACTGTTGTTGATTAAATATCCCTGAAACTATCATGTGCATAGTTCCTCTTTTATAAATGAGAATTAGAAAATAGCTCCAAATTAATTTGAAATACAGTTGCTCCTTGAACAATGTGGGGGATTAGGGGTGGCCCACTGTCAAAAATCTGAGTATAACTTTTGACTTTCCAACAGCTTAACTACTAATAGCCTACTGTTGACCAGAAGCCTCACCAATAGCATGAACAATCAACACATATTTTGTATGTGTCTTATATACTGTATCCTTACAATAAAATAAGCTAAATAAAATAATAAAGAGAACGTATATTTACAGTACTGTACTGAATCAATATCATAAATTTATGTTGTTTACAAGATGAATCCTATCTTGCAGTACCTACAGCAGTATTGTCTATTATGATACAAAACACTGAAGATGCTATATGTATTACTAACATTAGACATAAAAAATGAAAAGATAACATGAAGAAGAAATTCATGTTTATTTATAGGTATAATTCATGCACTGATAATGAAGAGACAGCAATATGTTTGATGTATGGGAGCCTAGTATAATCACTATGATTACTTCAGAGTAGACTAGCCTCTACACTAAATAACGTGCTGCTGTGCTGTGCTAAGTCGCTTCAGTTGTGTCGGACTCTTTGCGACCCCATGGAGTATAATCCACCAGGCTCCTCTGTGCATGGGATTCTCTAGGCAAGAATACTAGAGTGGGTTGCCTTTGCTGTCTTCCAGGGGATCTTCTCAACCCAGGGATCAAACCTGAGTCTCTTATGTCTCCTGCAGTGGCAGGCGGGTTCTTTACCACTAGCACCACGTGGGAAGCCCACACTTAAGAATAAATCATTATAATTATGACTTACAGTTACAGTTATGTTCATAAAACAGTATTGGAAACTGTTAGCCTTTAACACCATTTACCTATTATGATAGACTGCAGTTGAAAGAGAAGAGAGAGGCTGGCATATTATATGGTAATGTAACTTGGAAAGCAAAGTTATTAAACAGAAAATAAACATTAATTTTATGTGAAAGAGTCACACCTTATGCTTATAAGGATAGGCCAGTAGATATATATATATATATATTTTATGCACTCATGACATACTTAATTTTTTTGTCTGTTTCTAGGTTATATGGTTCATCTGTGAGTTTTTAAAAATTGTCACAGATCTCAAATTTCCAATACATTTGTTGAAAAAAATCTGGATATATGTTACCTGGGCAGTTTAATATGACCTTTGTTGTTCAAGAGTCAGCTGTATATCAGAATGTTGGAAATCTGTGGTTTGAATCAGTGATCTTAGTGTGGTTGGCAAAAGAAAAACAAGCCAAATTTATATTATTGGGAAAAATAATTTTAATTAATTTTGAAAAATCAGACTGTTTCAATTGTAAGGACTAGGGTAAAGTTCAAAATGTTAGTAAGAGAAGTCTTTCCATACAATTTGATATCATCCTATACTATAATACAGTGGTATTACTGATAGCACTAGAGCTTCATGTTACTTTTGTCTTAAAGGATAAAATGAAAAGTCCACGAGTGGCTCTTTCAGCTGCTACACAGAAGTCTCTTGATAGGAAGAAGTACATGAAGTAAGTTTTTCATGACTTATCACATTCTAATTTAATTATTATCAAGCCAATTGATTTTAAGCATCTGTTGTTTTGTATTTTCAAATTAGAAATAAAGAACAGTTAACTCCTCTTCAACTAGGATGATAGAAGTTCCCTTATATAAAGAGTTTTATTAAAATCAGGTGGTAAAATCTAGATTTATCTATAGATAAATTTATTAATGAAGTATGTCAATGTCAGCTTGTATAATTGATAGCTAATCAAATAATCTTAAAAATACTTAATCCTTATGTTCAATGTTAATTTTATCTTTTAAATATATTCTTTTTCAAATATTCTAAAGACTTCATAGTGGGAAAAACTTAATGCAAAGAGTATTCTGAAACTAGCCTATTAAAACTCTTCTTTCTTGAAATTTGTGTTTAGTGTGCTTATTACAGGTCTTCCAGTAGTGTACCAACTTTGAAATGATTTGTTTCTGTCATCCTCTATCACATTTGTAATCATGTATTTTCTCCCTTTGTAAAAACATTATTTGTATGTCCTTATTTTTATATTGTGTTAGGGCTGCAGAAATGGGAATGCCAAGTAAGAAATTTCTGGTTAAGCAAAATCCTTCTGAAACAAGGTGAGAAAAATCACAGTCTCACTGAGAGACTTTTTGTTATAAATCCCAAGCTTTTTATTAGCTTTGTTCTCCTTTACATCAGTAAATCTCTCCCTGTTGAGTTGGAGGCTGAGAGGGTCAGAATCCACAGTAATACTTGGTCATGTACAAGGTCATGTGTCAGACCAGATGTTCCTGGAGCTTTCTGTGGGACATAGAAATTTGAGCCCCATATGTCTTTGAGTTCAGTTTGCAGTCTCAGGGCTCTTGGATATTTACTTTAAAACCTTAGAAGATTAAACTTAATTGTGACCTGTTTTGTGCTCTTACAAGATTGTTTTATTTCTCAGATGTTTGAAAGGAAAAACTGGCGTTTGTAAAGTACACAAATAAATTATCTAAAAGCACAGGGTTAATACTTATGTTAGGTATCTCCTGATAAAAAACCAAGGTGTGGCCTCTTGGTGAGCATTTAAGCACCATATTAATATGCTTTAATCACTTGGTTTTCCTTTGTGGTAATGTATAGGCCAGATCATTGCATAGTTGACTTCCTCCTCACTGTTTCTTTCACCTATTGAAAGACAGTAGGGGAAAAACTGAATTTATCCTGTTGATTAATTTTTATTTACTTTGTCAACAGAGTCCTTCAGCCAAATCAAGGACAAAAGCACCTGTTCATAGGCTACTGAGTAGACAAGGGTAAGAATTCAACACACATGGGTATTTAAAAATATTCAAATCAAGATTAGCTCTGAGAGGGAAAAATAACGTAATGCTTTTTATGTAAAAGATAATTATTTTAAAATGTGATCTTTTTATAGCATTAGGAAGAGCTTTTAATGTTTTGTTCAAAGATAACCCTTTGGTGTACTGTTGTGTATTATATTTTAATTATCATCTTTTGTTGGTGTGTTTTTACTTTTCATTTCATACCATTTTGCTCATTAAATATTGTAAACATCCATATAGTACGTTCAGCATCACCAAAGTGATTCTTCAACAAAGCATAAGCTATAGTTTAATGGTTATAGTCTCCTGCTGAAGCAAAAGTATAGTTTTCTTGCTGTGCGCATGCATGAGACTTAAATTCTCTTCAAGGTTATTTGTGCTTTGAACAGTTGATGCAGTATGGTTGCTTTTTTTGAATGTTGAACATTTAGAACTTAATGCAAGTGACTTATTAATTTTTTTATATTCAATTAGAACCCCTAAGACATCAGTGAAGGGGGTTGTGCAAAATAGACAGAAGTCTTCACAGAGCAGAGTGCCTAACAGAGCGCCTGTTTCAGGTGTGTAACAAATTCCTGAAACCTGTTCAATAGAAAGACCTGCACAAGCTGCCCCATAACGCAAGCCACACCAGGGGGATACGGTGTCTTTCCTTGCCACCATAATTTTGGCATATTCACAGTCATTCCTACTGGTGATCATTTGAATTAGTATCTTATGGCAGTCAGGAGATCTTAGTAAAATTGTGGTTCAGTGTAAATTCCATGAAGATACTATGTATTTTTTAATTTGAAAAATTTGCAGAATTATACACACTTAAATCAGAAGAGTCTTTATAAATGAGTAAGATAATGATCTATCTAAATCTGGGCATCTCTCTTCAGTTTTGGGTCAGTGCATCCCCCAGGAATATTTGTATCTGCTCATAAGGGAAGGAATTTTTCCCTCTGCCTACAAGGTACATGTGAATATGCCAAATGTGAGGGGGTAAGGGCTTAATCTTTTGCTCAATAAAAAGCTTGAGCTAAATGTCCTTATATTCATTATTTGAGAATTATTTAAGGATTAAACCAAAAAATGTATTTTGAAATCCTATTTATGGTGGCAGAAAGACAAATTCATTGTTGAGCTAATGCAAAACCTTTAAGCTAATGTTTTCAATGTTTTTAGGTACATTTGTTAAGACACTGTGATAAGCTCACCAAAAATTATTTGCTTTAACTAGACTGCTTTCTAAACTTTTAAAATAAATCTAATCATCAGGCAATGAAAATTAAATCTTTAACAGTTCTAATCTTCCTCTTAACATATTTTAGAGCTTTTATTACTAAGTGATTTCCTCCAAATTAGGAGGGAACAAGCAACAAATTTTTTCATGTTATTCACGTAAGTTCAAAGAAGGAACAAGATATTGATCACACCTTTGAATTGATTGCTCACCTTTTGCATGTATACATAGTGAGTTTAATTCATAATGTTGAATATGTAGATGATTTAAAAGGTCATCTTTTGGAATTCACTGCGAGTGACAGTCAATGGAGCTGTTTCGAAGGGATTAGAGAGTTGAAAATCCTGCTTATTCCAGAGGTTGGATCAGCTTGTTTGAAAGATAACCATTTGGACCAAACACCAGATCTGTTGCTTGTGAAGTTATGTGAAATTTTAAGACATTTTTAGTTTTTTATCACGTTAGCGTTATATAATTTGATTAATCCTAGCTAGTTGGCAAGTTATTGAAGAATAAGTTTTGTTTTGCTTAATATTATCTATTCCCACAGTGACTACTTTCCATATTCTTTTCTCATGCATTTCATCTCCACTGTTTGTCACTTGTGAACCTATAAGAAAAGTAGTAACTACTGTTTTCTTTTCAGTAATACGCAACAGTATAAGGGATGAATAGAAAGTCATTGCAATTAATGTGTACAATGAAGTTCAGTACTTAGAACTATTGTGGTTTAAATGCATTGCAACATGATTATTAATAAAAATATACTTAACCTTTAGTTATACATGTTCATTCAAACATGTATAATTAATATGTATCTAACAAGTACAAAAATTCTTTCCTGTTTTTTCCTAAAGATTTATTTATACATGAGTGCATATTTAGACAATTGAAAAAGACTATAAAGAATTTTATCCTTTTACATAAACAAAAATTTCAGTTATGACTAACTAAAATTCTGACTGTGAATCTCAACGCAGGCTGTCTCTTATACACATCTCATTTTGCTCATTAAATATTGTAAACATCCATATAGTACGTTCAGCATCACCAAAGTGATTAACAAGCAACAAATTTTTTCATGTTATTCACGTAAGTTCAAAGAAGGAACAAGATATTGATCACACCTTTGAATTGATTGCTCACCTTTTGCATGTATACATAGTGAGTTTAATTCATAATGTTGAATATGTAGATGATTTAAAAGGTCATCTTTTGGAATTCACTGCGAGTGACAGTCAATGGAGCTGTTTCGAAGGGATTAGAGAGTTGAAAATCCTGCTTATTCCAGAGGTTGGATCAGCTTGTTTGAAAGATAACCATTTGGACCAAACACCAGATCTGTTGCTTGTGAAGTTATGTGAAATTTTAAGACATTTTTAGTTTTTTATCACGTTAGCGTTATATAATTTGATTAATCCTAGCTAGTTGGCAAGTTATTGAAGAATAAGTTTTGTTTTGCTTAATATTATCTATTCCCATGGTGACTACTTTCCATATTCTTTTCTCATGCATTTCATCTCCACTGTTTGTCACTTGTGAACCTATAAGAAAAGTAGTAACTACTGTTTTCTTTTCAGTAATACGCAACAGTATAAGGGATGAATAGAAAGTCATTGCAATTAATGTGTACAATGAAGTTCAGTACTTAGAACTATTGTGGTTTAAATGCATTGCAACATGATTATTAATAAAAATATACTTAACCTTTAGTTATACATGTTCATTCAAACATGTATAATTAATATGTATCTAACAAGTACAAAAATTCTTTCCTGTTTTTTCCTAAAGATTTATTTATACATGAGTGCATATTTAGACAATTGAAAAAGACTATAAAGAATTTTATCCTTTTACATAAACAAAAATTTCAGTTATGACTAACTAAAATTCTGACTGTGAATCTCAACGCAGGGATCCATAGTTGCTTTTGAAAAGATTATTCTGTCTTCCTTAAATTTTTAATGGCCTGGATTATGTTTCAAACAAATTTGAAATTATAGATTGATTTTACCTATATTACATGTTCTAATAAAAGAACATACCTTTTATTAAGCATTTTACAGAAAGTTCAGTTTTGATATAATAGACTATCAATCTCTCAGTTTGAAGTAGAGTTCTGAGGTGTTTGATCTGCAAAGTTTGCTACAAAGCAGTTTATAGTTTTTACAAACTAAATTGCAACCTCTAATTGCACATATTTTAAAACATACCTGTTTTATGTCTTGTGCTTTAGAGTTTATAGTGAAATTCAGAAACTACTGACTAGAGTAGGAGACAGTAATGCAAAATGGTTACGGAAAATAATGAATCAAGCGGAACTGGGCTCTCAGAGTTTCGGCTTCTCACTCTTGTTACTTATACGAGTGACTGTTACCCTTAAAATAGTATATCAATTTTGACCTCATGATTATTTTACATAAGGATTAAATATGTTAATGTGTTTTGCTGGTACATAGTGAGCAGTCATTAAATGGTATCATTATAGAAAAACCAACACTGAGAAATAATATTAGTTTTGCTCTGTTTCTAGGAGTATATGCAGGAAAAATCCAAAGAAAGCGGCCAAATGTTGCGACAATTTAAGAAGACAACATTCATTAGGATAAAACAGGGGGAAAGGTTAGGATCCATATTATTTTCCCTGCTCATGACTTTTTATTTAACTCTGGACTCTGTTTACACAGGCAAAGTGATGTCAAAGGGCTGAGAAATCATCTGGATATTTTGGTCTCTTTCTAACCACCCTCTCTTCTTCCCCCCTTCACATTTTCTTCTTAGTATTAGTTTTTTGTTGTTGTTTAGGCCCAAAGTTGTATCTGGCTCTTTGAGACCCTATGGAATATACCCCCCAGGTTTCCCTGTCCTTCACTGTCTCCTGGAGTTTGCTCAAATTCATGTCCATTGAGTCAGTGATGCCATCCAACCATCTTTACCTCTGTTTCCTCCTCCTGCCCTCAGTCTTTTCCCGCATCAGGGTCTTTTTCAATGAGTCTGCTCTTCACTTTTGGGTGAAGACAAATTAGTGCTTAGTAACTGACTCATTTTTGTCCTTAACCTGTGTAAGTTTGTTTTATTACTCAGGTGTCTGTTGAGAACCTTTTTGTAAACTTAAAAGGACATTTGGGTTTATTTCTATAAAATATTGAAAAGGTGTGATAAATTATAAATAAGTTCTGAAATATGAAGTTCATCTTAGCACACTATTTGATAAATTAGATACTGTTCTGTTTGAGAGGAAATTATTACAGAAGAATGTTTTTCTTTTGTTTTATTACTGCAAAAACGCTGATTAATCTCTCATATTCTTGGATTTGTGATGTAATCTCATAGGATAAAACACTTGCCTGCCTATTGTGGCCTGCCTAAAATGTACCACAGAAGTAGCTGGGTGTCATCGTTTTGATCACAAGTGTACATTCTTCTCAAAAACTAGTTGTCTTACAGAAATGTTAGGCTTTATATTACCCCAGTAATATCAGAAACATTTCTACTAAACTATGAAATCTGTTGAGGGTAACAAATTTGGGGAAGATAGCACAATCTTGAATGTAGTAGTGCTTAGGAATGAATGCATTATTAAATCTATTTCTGTAAAATAGAATAACATGTTGCATGCAGTTACATTTTCTATTTAGTCTGTTTATTTCTTCATACTCTGCTTATTTTTAGCATGCTTGATTTAGGAGAGGATAAAGGGCTATCTAATATGAGAAATTCAGATTTTCAAATGGGATGATAATACTCTAGTTGAAAGCCTGCATTACATGAGACACTTATATTTAAGATTTTTCATCACTAACATATTCATTTAAAATATAAGCCAAAAAAGGTTACCAAGGGAACATGACTTTATAAAAAAGAATGTCATTATTAATTTATCAAGCCATTTTCAAAAGGGCTTTGTGCTTCTCACGTAAAATTGGGAACATTTATGTGTGCATTTACTCTTTCTAACTTGAATATTAAAAAGATACTGGTATTTTGAAAATTCAGACTGTATGTATTCTTAATATTCTCTTAGGGATGTTGAGATAAGGATGGTTTTCTTCGATTTTCCACTCCTTTTAAAATTTAACTTTTCCATCCAACTGTAAGCAGAAAATTGTAATCTACTCTGGGTATAAACTTTATTTTTGAGATATATCATTTATTTAAGGAGTGAATCAGAAAATTAGAAATAGAACACAGTCAAAAATGTCTGAATTACCAATTTATATTTTTGGGCAAAGTATATCAAAATGATCTTCTTCATATGATAAATTGTACTTTATCATTTTGAAAACTCAGGATACAGATTACTTATTATCATTGTGGGTCTTTCCAGTATGAAAGATAAATGCTAAATGTTTTGTGTATAGTAATACAAATTGGCTATAACAAATAGTGTGTTTCAGAGAAAGTTAAAACTAGTTTTGGATTAAGGATGCAGAACTTGAGTTTTTTTTTTTTTAAGGGTAAAGCTTGCATGTTTTACGAATTTTTTAATGTTCACAGCTTTTTCTCATAAAAGTGCCAGACATTGTTTTGTGCTTTTAATGTGCTTTTTATTTATATATATTATTTTTATTATTTTTACTTTGGAATGTCCATTAATGTAAATTATATTTATTTTTATACTTTAATTTTCACTAGTTTTGCTTCTAGGCAAAAGGCAAAATAAATTTTTCATTGTAAAAGAAATTTAGTGTGATTTTTTAATTTACCAAAGAAAGGACTTTTGAAAAGTATGTGACCAACATTAATACTTTAATATGATGATTTTTTACAAGACCCATGAAAAATATGTCCCACTGTTTAATATGTAACCTGTAACAGTGCTTAGCCCAGCATCTAATTTTACATGAATTGGACTTCTCAGAGGGAAGTTCACTGGAGCTGGAAATGTCTTCAGCTGGAGCTTAGCCAATGGGAGAGAATGCTAAGATTGAGGCTCACATCAAGCTGCTAATTTTGCAGCGTTAAGCCTCCAACTCTTGATGCTGCCCAACTGTCTTAATGTGAGGATCGTCCAATGGTCCTTGTTTTTACCTCTTATTGAGATACTGTATTTGATAATCTGCAAGGCAGTGTGAGAAGAGCCCCTCCCTTTTCCTATGGCTACCCTTTATTCTTATTTCATATGTTGGGAATAATAAGTATGGCTGGGAACTCTTTATTATTCATATTGAGCTGAAAACAAGGATCCATTTTGGAGATGAATATCTTTTTTTTTGGTTAGGTGTCACTGTCCCATGAACAACCACACACAACTCCCCTTCTTTCCCTGAAAAGAAGAGTAGTAGTTATATAAAAAAAAGTGAAGTTGGAAAGCTATCCCTAACAGACCGTAGTGAGCATACATACAAGTTTAAAAATAATTCTGAAAAACAAAGGAGACTTTCAGTCATCAGTTCAATCAGTCGTGTCTGACTCTGCGACCCATGAATCACAGCATGCCAGGCCTCCCTGTCCATCACCAACTCCTGGCGTTCACTCAAACTCATGTTCATCCAGCCAGTGATGCCATCCAGCCATCTCATCCTCTGTCGTCCCCTTCTCCTCCTGCCCCCAATCCCTCCCAGCATCAGTCTTTTTCCAGTGAGTCAACTCTTCTCATGAGGTGGCCGAAGTATGGGCGTTTCAGCCTCACCATCAGTCCTGCCAATGAACACCCAGGACTGGTCTCAGAGGTTTATCGAGGAATAAAGGAAAATTGAATGCAAACTCCTCAGCATGACACGTTTACTTACAATGGTGTGAAAGTGAAAGTTGCTTAGCCATGTCCGACTATTTGCGACCCCACGGACTGTACATTCCATGGAATTCTCCAGGCCAGAATACTGGAGTGCGTAGCCTTTCCCTTCCTCAGGGGATCTTCCCAACCCAGGGATTGAACCCAGGTCTCTTGTATCGCAGACGGATTCGTTACCAGCTGAGACACAAGGGAAGCTACAATGGTAAGCATTTGTTAAAATATCCTGAACTCTTTTTTTCTTCTTTTTTAAATCAGGGAAAACACCAGAGCATGGGAAGTTCTGTAGTGGAAACGAACCACCTTCATAGAAACGAACGGCTCTGCTAAGTGGGGTGCAATGCTAACCCCCATTTTCCCAGTTTAATTCAAGTCGAGAGCTGTCCATTTGGATCTAGGGCAGCCCTTAGAGACGCACGTTGTTATTCCTGGGAGCAGAATATCAGAAGAGCCTCTTTTTCGGTGCACGGAGCGGGGCGTGGTTGGCTGGCAGAGGGGGCGTGGCTTAGCCAGCCAAGCAGAAATATCCTCAAAAGCAAGCCTAGGGGCGCCATCTTTCCAACCTCTGCTGGGGTTAGCGTCTTCCCTCAGTTGTTGGTCAGTCGCTCAGTCGTGTCTGACTCTTGGCGACCCCACTGACTGCAGCACGCCTGGCTCCCCTGTCCTCCACAAACTTAGGTCCATCGAATCTCTGATGCCATCCAACCATCTAGTCTCTGTCGTCCCTTTCCCTCAGTAGGCGTCTGGATGATGCTTCACCGCCTGCAGAGGGCGCTGCGGACCAGACGTTCACCCGCTACAAAAGTCCCCACTGACGTCAGCGCTACTGCGGCGGCTGCCTACGGTGCCCCTGACAACCAAGGCGGCCCTGGCGCGGCAGGAGTGAGCCCGCCCCTCGCAAACATGGCGGCCGGGCGGGGCGGGGTCTGAGAGGGTGAATTGGGCGGGCGGTTCCAGACCCAGCGGTCATGTGACTGGGAAGATGGCCGCCTTTCCCTGGTAAGGAAGAAGTTGCGAGTGGGGTTCAGGGAGGTAGTGGCCTTGGCTGTCTTCGGGGCTCTTGTTTCTGGGTGTGTGTTTCTCCGCGAGGGAGTGTATGAACTGTTCTCCATTGGGTTTGGTGAAGTCTCCGGGTGCGGCGGCTACCCGGATTCAGAGGACATTCCTGATGCCGGACCGGTGGGGTCTTGGTCCTCTCCTCCTGTCGCCCTCCCCGCTCCTTTCTCCATTCGTTTTCTCCAAAAAAGCTCAAGTTCCCCGGCTTCCGCTTTCCCAGAAGTTGGCGCGTGTTCTGGGGGCGCGGATGCAGAGAATGGTGGACTCAGCCCTGGTCTGGACAACTCGGGGGCCTGGCTGTGTTCTGAATGACTGGCTTCTTGCAGAGGAAACTTGCCATTCATCCGACTCTGCAGGGCACTCCCTGCACCGGACGGATGCAGAACTTGAGAATACAGAATCCTTAGACATACTCCTTGGATTCAAGGAGCTGCTGTTTAGCGGAGCAGATACGCAAAATAGAAGAATGACCAAAGAAGGCTCTGGGATGAAGCACACCTGACGGCTTCGGGAAGGCTTGGGAGAGGAGGAGTCATAAATTGAGTTTTGGAGGATGAATAGGAGTTCATGGAGAAGGAGCTGTGGGCGTGTGCGGAGGCTAGTGTAGTGGCCCTTCTGGCTGGAGTAGCTAGGAGAGATTGGCGCTGCAGCAGTGGCTGAAGCCTTATGGCTCCTCTCTCTGTAAAATAAAAAAATATATATATAGTCGTTGTTTAGTCACTAAGTCTAAGCAACTCTTTGCATCCCTGTGTCCATGGCATTTCCTGGGACAGTTGTGTGACGAACGGGAGCAGGTTGTGATAGTGGTGGAATCATATGGGCACGTGAGCTCTCCTCTGCGAGATCTCAGAAAGGAAATTACTTTCTAATCTTTCTCTGCAAGTGATGTGAAGTGGTTTACGTTAAATGAGCGAGTAAGGGAACAAATGAAAAAAAATATACAGCCCTGGACCTTAGAAATAATCAGATACATACTTCTGGTTTGTATTTCCTTCACCTGGCTAACTCTTTAAAGCGTCTTCCTTCAAAGGCTCCGTACACTAAATTAGGATTAGATGAGAGTGAGTTCTTATATGCCCTGCCCTGAGTTTTCTTTGACCTGGTCACGCAAAAGTCCCTTTCAGTTCAGTTCAGTCGCTCAGTCGTGTCCCACTCTTTGTGACCCCATGAATCGCAGCACGCCAGGCCTCCCTGTCCATCACCAGCTCCCGGAGGTCACTCAGACTCATGTCCATCGAGTCAGTGATGCCATCCAGCCATCTCATCCTCTGTCGTCCCCTTCTCCGCCTGCCCGCAATCCCTCCCAGGGAATTACTGAGACTTAAATGCCATAACATACGCTTCAGTGAACTTAGTTGGCTGGAATTTCGTAATTAGAAGATCCAGGAAGATGCTGTTTAATTTCAGAGCATTTTTACCTCTGGTATATTTTACTTCGGGGCTTCCCAGGTGGCTCAATGTTACAGAATCCGCCTGCCAATGCAAGAGACTGGGGTTCGATCCCTGGGTCAGGAAGATCCCCTGGAGAGGGAATTAGCAACCTATTCCAGTATTCTTGCCTGGGAAACCGCATGGACAGAGGGACACGAAGAGTTGTTCAGTGACTAAATAACGACTAATATATATATATATATATATATATTTTTTTTTTTACAGAGAGGAGCCATAAGGCTTTTAGCATCAAGTGTTGCCACACTTCCTAGTCTGACCGTCCTCTAAACATTTCTGTCTGTGGTAGCACGTGTTCATCTTTCAGTTTGCTCTGGAGACTTGATGCTCTTCAAGTTAAAGGGGCAGAGTTTTAACCCTCATTGTATTTCCAGTGCTTGGCCTGGAGCTTGGCAGATAGTAAGTGTTGAATAATATTATTGAATGAATAAGGAAACTAAGGAGGCCCTCAGAGGAGAAAAGTGTTTGTGACATTAACTGAGGTATTTATTGAGCTTTTTTATTTTGTGCTGAATGCTGTGCTTAGAGCTGAACGTGTAACATCTTATCTCCTAAAAATCCCATTTTTCAGATGAAAAAATGGAGACAGAAAGATGAAGTAGTTCAGTTAGTTTTACAGCCTGCAAGGAGCACTGAGGTTTGAAGCTCAAGCTGTGATTAAAAAAAAAAAAATTAATTGGAGGATAGTTACTTTACAGTATTGTGATGGTTTTTGTCATACATCAATGTAAATCGGCCATAGGCGTACATGTGTCCCCTCCCTCCTGAACCCCCCTTCCCCCTCCCGCCACCCATCCTTTCAGGTTGTCATAGAGCACTGACTTTGGGTGCCCTCAGTCATCAAGCTCCCCCTGGCTATCTATTTTGCATATACATATGCTAATTTCAATGCTGCTGCTGCTGCTGCTAAGTCTGTGTGACCCCAGAGACGGCAGCCCACCAGGCTCCCCTGTCCCTGGGATTCTCCAGGCAAGAATACTGGAGTGGGTTGCCATTTCCTTTTCCAATGCATGAAAGTGATAATGAAAGTGAAGTCGCTCAGTTGTGTCCGACTCTTTGCAACATTGTCTGCAGCCTACCAGGCTCCTCTGACCATGGGATTTTCCAGGCAAAAGTACTGGAGTAGGTTGCCATTGCCTTCTCCTATTTCAATGCTATTCTCTCAAATTATCCCACCCTCTCCTCCCACTGAGTTCAAAAGTCTGCTCTTTATGTCCATGTCTCCTTTGCTGCCCTACACATAGGATCATTGGTACCATCTTTCTAGACTCCATATATTTGTGTTAATATACGATATTTGTTTTTCTCTTTCTGACGTACTTCACTCTGTATGTTAGGCTCTAGGTTCATCCACTTCATTAAAACGGACCCAAATACATGCCTTTTTATGCCTGAGTAATATTCCACTGTGTATATGTACCACAACTTCCTTTTCCATTCATCTGCCAGTGGACATCTCTGTTGCTTCCATGTCCTAGCTACTGTAAATAGTGCTGCAGTGAACATCGGGGTACATGTGTCTTTTTCAGTTCTGGTTTCCTATGCCCAGTAGTGGGATTGCTGTCATATGGTAGATTTATCAGTCCTGTGATCTTCATCATTATCGTCAGCTGGTCCTTCAGCCTAGGCTGTGGGCTGAGGTTCTTGGGTTGTGCAGCTCCCGAATCCTGCTGTGTTGTCATGGGTCTCTGCAGAATACCTCTTTTCACTCACACTTTTTGTTACCACTGACTTCATTTGTGAGATGGCCAGTGCACTGTGGATGGCATTTCCTGTTCAATCCTGTGCTCATAGCACTGTTAAAAATACTGTTCCTTGGAGTCAGAATTTCTACATCATTTTAAAACTATTAGGGAAGGGGAATACATTGTGATTGGGGGATAAAAAGCTGTGTGGCCAGATTATGTCATTAGCAGTTAAAAAGTCACTTGAGAATTAAAAAGCAGTTAGTTGGAGCTTCTGTGGTCTGTCAGTGTTGAAGAACCACCTGCCAGTGCAGGAGACACGGGTTCAATCCCCAATCCAGGAAGATCCCACATAGCTTGGAGCAACTAAGCCTGTGCTCTAGCACCCAGGAGCTGCAACTACTGAGGCCACGTGCCGCAACCACCCAAGCCCTCGACAAGAGAAGCCACCACACTGAGAAGCCTGAGCACCGAAACTAGAGAGTAGCCCCCGCTTGCTGCAGCTGGAGAAAGGCCAGAGCAGCAGCAAAGACCCAGCACTGCCAAAAATAAATAATTAAAGTATTAAAAAATAAAAAGGAGTTAGTGGATTTTACCATTTCCAGTATAAGGAGATTCATTTAATAACTGGTAATAGGATTTATACGCATTCCTGTTATTCATGGTAAATAATTTAAAAATAGAGCAGTGTTAATCTTTAATGTGCATTTCAATCACTTGGGAATTTTGGTGAAATCCAGACCCTGATTCTGTAGGTCAGGATATTTCACACTCCCCAGTGAAGCCCTTGGTGATGATCTGTAGGCCATACCTGGAGTAGCCAGAGGTCAGACCAGGCTCAGAGTGGAGGGATGAAATGTGGGCCTTTTTTCTGCGGCAGCTGCCAAGGAACCTGACCAACCTTTTGCATTGCTGGGAGCTGGGATTTAGGGGCATTTTTACGTTTATCAGGTGTACTCACAGGAAAAAGAAAAGTAAGGGTTTTTGAGAAAATGCCCACTAGAGGTCACTGTGAGCCTTATCAAAGGCCAGGCTTTGAAGAAAATGCTTTTATAGGAAATGGCAACCCACTCCAGTTTAACCATGGTGATGAGGTTAATAACAGTATTAGGTAACTCAAATTTGCTAAGACAGTAGAACTTAAATGTTCTCATTTTTTAAAAAAAAGGGTAAATATGTGAGGGGATAGACAAGTTAACTCAATGTACAGAATATTTTCACATGTATATGTGTATCAAACCATCACATTGGACATTTTAAATACATTCCAATTTTATTTGTCAATTATACCTCAACAAGGTTAAAAAAAAAAAAAGGCATGAACAGAAGGCAGATAGTCCTTTACTATAGAATATAATAATCCTTACAAGGAGGAAAGAAAGTGAAAGTGAAGTCGCTCAGTAGTGTCTAACTCTTTGCGACCCCATGGACTGCAGCCTACCAGGCTCCTCCATCCATGGGATTTTCCAGGCAAGAGTACCAGAGTGGGCTGCCATTTCTTTCTCCAGGGGATCTTCCCAACCCAGGGATCGAACCAGGGCCTCCCACATTGCAGGCAGATACTTTATCCTTTGAGCCTTATAAGGAGGAGACCTCCTTATATGTGAGGAAGCCTTACAAATACCTGAGAAAAGAAGGGAAAGGTAAAGGAGAAAAGGAAAGATATACTCATTTGAATGCAAAGTTCCAAAGAGTAGCAGGGAGAGATAAGAAAGCCTTCCTCAGTGATCAATGCAAAGAAATAGAGGAAAACAATAGAATGGGAAAGACTACAGATCTCTTCAAGAAAATCAGATACCAAGGGAATATTTCATGTAAAGATGGGCATAATAAAGCATAGAAATGGTACAGACCTAACAGAAGCAGAAGATATTAAGAAGAGGTGGCAAGAGTACACAGAAGAACTAGATAAAACAGATTTTCACGACCCAGATAATCACAACAGTGTGATCACCCACCTAGAGCCAGACATCCTGGGATGCAAAGGCAAGTGGGCCTTAGGAAGCATCACAATGAACAAAGCTAGTGGAGGTGATAGAATTCCAGTTGAGCCATTTCAAATCCTAAAAGATGATGCTGTGAAAGTGCTACACTCAATATGCCAGCAAATTTGGAACACTCAGCAGTGGCCACAGGACTGGAAAAGGTCAGTTTTCATTCTAATCCCTAAGAAAGGCAATGCCAAAGAATGTTCAAACTACCACACAATTGCACTCATCTCAGACGCTAGCAAAGTAATGCTCAAAATTCTTCAAATCAGGCTTCAAAAATACATGAACAGTGAATTTCCAAATGCTCAAGCTGGATTCAGAAAGGCAGAGGAACCAGAGATCAAATTGCCAATATCTGTTGGATCATCAAAAAAGCAAGAGAGTTCCAGAAAAACATCTACTTTTGCTTTATTGACTATGCCAAAGCCTTTGACTGACTGTGTGGATCACAACAAATTGTGGAAAATTCTTCAAGAGATGGGAATACCAGACCACCTGACCTGCCTCTTGAGACATCTATATGCAGGTCAAGAAGCAATCATTAGAACCGGACATGGAACAACAGACTGGTTCCAAATTGGGAAAGGAGTACGTCAAGGCTATAAATTGGCATCCTGCTGATGTAACTTATATGCAGAGTACATCACATGAAATGCCAGGCTGGATGAAGCACAAGCTGGAATCAAGACTGCTGGGAGAAATATCAATAACTTCAGATACGAGATGACACCACCCTGATGGCAGAAAGCAAAGAACAACTAAACAGTCTCGATGAAAGTGAAATAGGAGAGTCAAAAAGTTGGCTTAAAACTCAGAATTCAGAAAACTAAGATCATGGCATCTGCTCCCATCACTTCATGGCAAATAGATGGGGAAACAATGGAAACAGTGACAGACTTTATTTTGGGGGGCTCCAAAATCACTACAGATGATGACTGCAGTAATCAAATTTTAAAAAGCTTGCTCCTTGGAAGAAAAGCTATGACCAAGTTAGACAGCATATTAAAAAACAGAGACATTACTTTGTCAACAAAGGTCCCTATAGTCAAAGCTATGGTTTTTCCAGTAGTCATGTATGGATATGAGAGTTGGACTGTAAAGAAAGCTGAGTCCCAAAGAATTGATGCTTTTGAACTGTGGTGCTGGAGAAGACTCTTGAGAATCCCTTGGACTGCAAGCAGATCCAACCACTCAATCCTAAAGGAAATCAGTCCTGAATATTCATTGGAAGGACTGATGGCTGAAGCTGAAACTCCAATACTTTGACTACATGATGGGAAGAACTGACTCATTTAAAAAGACCCTGATGCTGGGAAAGATTGAAGGCAGGAGGAGAAGGGGACAACAGAGAATGAGATGACTGGAAGGCATCCCTGACTCGATAGACATGAGTTTGAGCAAGCTCCAGGAGTTGGTGTACGACAGGGAAGACTGGCGTGCTGCAGTCCATGGGGTCACAAAGAGTCAGACACAACTGAGCAACTGAACTGAATGATAACAGATACATCTAAAGGTTAACTATGATAAAAAAATTTTCAAGCCAATTCACCACAAAAGGCCAACAAACCTATCAAAAGATGCTTAAACTCATTAAGAATGAAGGAAAGGCAAAGTAAAAGAGATTATTTTTCAACAATCAGAATGGCAAGATTTAGGACTTTGCAGGTGGTCCAGGGGTCAGGACTCCACATTTCCATGGCAAAAGGTGCGGGTTTGATCCCTGGTCAGGGAAGTACCACATGCCACGAGGTGTGGCCGAAGATTTAAAAAAAAAAGGTTTTCAATGACTCATAATTATCCTAGTTGGCAAGGATGCAGGGGGCATGCTATGCTAATGAAAGTGTACACTGGTACACCGGCTTACACTGGTAAGCCTTTCCTGGAGAACAATCTGGCAGTAGCCATCAAAGTCTTACACGCACATTGCCTTAACCCAGTAATGAATTCCTAACAAGTTACCCTATAGAAACCCTTGTGCGTGGGCAGCAAGATCTATGTACATTCAAGGACCAATGCACCACTGCCTGTACCACCAAACACCACATGCACACAGTCTATGTGTCCACCATGGCAAATTAAAGCATGTCCTGTTCCTTATGATACAATGCAGGATTCAAAATAAGAAAGTTGTTCTATAAGTACTAATGTAGAAAGTTCTCCAAGACGTATGGTCAAGTTAAAAGAAACTGTATATATGTTAAAAAAGAAAAAGAAAGTAAAGAGATATATGCAATGCCAGCAAAGAATGATGGTGAAGTCAGGCCAGGACTTGAATTCTAGCTTGGCTGTGACTTAACTTACTTGTTCCTCTGTGTGGTCCTCTTTAAATGAGTGTATAATATCTCTTGCACAAAGCAGCATGGGAACTAAACTTGGAATTTACTGTAAAACTCCAGCCATGCTGTTAGCTGATATTGTTATTACTGCTGTTGCTATTATTTATATATGAGTATGTATGTAAGTCTCAGAAACTACTGTCATAAATATCTATGAAAATACAAACAAAAAGTTAAATGATATGCATTTACACTGGTAATACTGCTGACCTCCAGAGTAGAGAACACAGTGAGGATAGGTTGACTTCACTGATAATATTTGATTTTTTAAATGAAAAATTAGCAAATTACTTATGTAATTAATTACATAAAATCCAAAGGAAAGAACATAAAAAGAGTGAAATGAAAAAATTTTTAATGCTTGAAAAAAAAAGCAGCTGCAGTAGTTTCCAGGATCTACTCCGGCCTCTCAGCAGCAGTGCCATCAGACTCTGCTGCGCATTACTTGTTCAATGAAAACCTCCATCCTGGCACCCACAGGACCAATCCAGCCGACAGCGTTACCATGGCAGCCGCAAGGGTGCAGGGTCAGCAGAGGCTGCAAACATGGAGAGGGGGTCAGTCCCATCCAGGACGCTGCTCAGCGGGTCCACTACGGAGCTGGAGGATGAAGAGGACGTGGAAGAAGTGCTTCCCTTCCGGCTCACTTTCTTTGTCTTTGACTCTGTGACCTGTGGGGGAAAATTGTGGAGGTAAAATGGAAGTCTCCTGTGACTTCTCCCAATGAGACACTCAAATGGATTTTCCCTTGTTTCATCATGAACTGACCATTCCTTTGCAGCAGGACCCTTATTTTTCATGAAAAGCTGACATGACTCAAAATTCCAGCTGTTGAGGGAAAGAAGCTGAGAGGCTAGGATTCGGAAGGGAGAGACGGGGCCTCTGCAGGTTAGGAGGTGATGATATAACTGATTTTTCATGGGGCCTTCTTACTCAAAGTGTGGTCTCTGGACAAGCAGCATCCATTGCACCTGGTGGCTTATAAATATGTAGACCCCCAAGCCCCACCCCAGACCCACTGCGTCACCATTTACATTTACATTTGCAGCAATGGTCCCAGTAGGGTGATGAACCAGAATATGAGAGATCCCAGTGTCAGTGCCTTTGCACGGCCATCTCATCGTCACAAAGCAGTGAGTGCCCAGCTCCTCCCTTTTAGGAGAACTGTGTATGTGCTGAAGGACATGTTTTTGCTCCACTGGCCCCCATCCCTCCCCAACTTCAGAGGACCAACCAGGGTCTAAGCCAAGAAGATCCAACCAGAGTTTGTCTGCTGAAAATTAAGTCAGCATTAAGGAGGGCTAGTTAGGGTCCACTCCTTTTCAAAAGGAAGCTATGAAAACCCAGAACCAATCTTCAGAAAGACAGAACAGGATGCAACAGAATGAAGAAGAGAGGGTGTTGGATAAACGAGAATTTGACTGGCCTCTGTCCCTGATTCCTGAAAAGGAGATTCCTTGTCCTTGGAGCATCATTCACTCATGAGCCTCTCGATCACAGCTGAGTTTATGCTAATGAGAAGATGCTACATGGGGGCATGAGAAAGACCAAACAAGTGATTAGAGGGTCAAGACTTTCAGCCAGGTGGTAAGAGCCTCACTTCAGTGGAGGCTGGGGGAAGCTGGAGATAAAGTTCGATCATGTGCCCAAGGAATCAGCTAATCATGCCTATATAAACAAAGCTCCAGCAGAAAGTTTGGACACCAAAGCCCAGTGGAGCTTCCCAGTCAAACAGATGATGTGCTGGGAGGTAATGGACCCTGACTCCACAGGCAGAAGGCCCGGAAGCTCTGTGTTTGGGACCCTGCCAGACCTTGCCCTATATTTGGCTGGTCCTCATGTGCATCTTTTATAACAAAACTGTAAGCATAAGTACTGCACTTGCCTCAGCTCTGTGTGTTGTTCTAGAAAATTATCAAACCTGAGGGACACGGGGCTCACAGAGCTGAATCTCCACTGGACATCCAGTCTGACTCTAGGCTGGAGTTGGAACTGTGGAGATGAGGAAGGAAACCTCAGCCCCCAACCCCCAGACGGAGGCCAGGGAGGCTGGCCTCACTTGGGTGAAGGACAGAGGTATCCTAGTGGCTTCCGATTCTGGTGCTGTTGAACTGGAGGAGCTGGATGAGAAGGAGACACTTACTGTCAGGAAGTTCTGCAAGTGTGAGCGCGATGACCCTGTGTCTACGGCAGGGACCTGAGTTCTAGCACACAGCAGAGAAGTCCACAGTAGAAAAGACTTCTGCATCAAGGTTTTGATTCATTCTGAGCTCACTCTGGGCAGGGCACCTGCGCTGCTGCCTCTCCCCACAAGGATTCTTCCAGGTGGTGAGGACAGTGGAATTTTACTGCAGGATACCGGCTGTCTCAAGCCAGCCTCACAGGACTGCAGTGCCTCCGGCTACCTTCCTACCTCGCTGGCTGGGCCCCTCAGCAGAAGGAAGTTGTCTTCGGTGCTGAGAATGGGACGGTCTCCCGTGTGGACACCAAGAGTGCGAGCTGTGCCCCTGCTAGCTGCACACTCCCAGGGTGTCACTGGGCTGGTGTTCTCCCCACTTGGTTCTCCTTCCTAGCCTTTGTCAGTGAGCATTGCTCACTTGCTGTGGACTGAGGCCTTGCCAGAGTGTTTAGAAGCCAAATCCACAGAGACTTTGTGAGAGATGCTACTTGGTCCCCACTCAATCACAGTGGGCTGGGACCATCAGGTCACCCACCATCTCACACCCACAGAACCTCTCCCAGGGCCTGCAGTGTTGCTGAGGAGACTGGATTTCAGACAGAAAGCAAATCCCCCAGAAGTATCCACTCTCTTTGCCCTGCCCTCTCAGTTGTGAGGAGCCAGATACAATATGTTAGTCTATCGGATCTGTGCAGTTAATAGGCAGTGTCTCTCAGCCTGGGGGAGGCCAGATTCTGGAGTCCTGAACTCATGGAAGAAAACCTTCCTTGAACATGGATATGTATGTGTCTGGGTGTATGTGTGGATACATAATTTTTGTTGGTGGGGGGAATAAAAAATCCTTCCTATAGGGACTTCCCTGGTGGTCCAGTGGCGAGGTCTCCATACTTCTAATGCAGGAGGCCTGGGGTTCGATCCCTGGTCAGGGAACTAGATTCCACATGCTGCAACGAAAGATAAAAGATCCCACATGCCGAAACTAAGACCCAGTACAGCTAACTAAATAAGTAAATTTTAAAAAAATCTATATACCTCAAAAGTTAACAAAAGGTTTTTATGCTCCCCATGTAGCTTTGCCTGAGGAACTGGCCACGTCTGGATGGGAATGAGATGTGGCATCCCTGGATTCTTAGAAGCAGCTCACAGAGACGGCAGCAACTTTATTTATTTATTTTTTAATAGAGCCTAATTCGTCTTCATCGTGGGTAGTGCTTCCATTCACACTGATCTTTAGTTTGAGGAAGAGCCAGGACATTCACCACAGTTTTGTGCATCTTCTTGTTATTAAACTGAATGAGAAGTCCAGTTTCCGGCTAAATAAGAAGTCTGGCTGGTACTGATGTAATGCCCACACCTTGCCCCCACCCCCACGGAGCTGTGTATATGAGGATGAGTGTATTTCTGTCATAGATGCCACAGAAGACTTTCGGGATGGAGAGCTTAAAGGCATTTCAGTTAAAAGCTGACACAGACTTGCTCAGGAATGTCGGCCACTGTCCCACCTGAAAACAGCCTGGAGCCCGACCATTTTTGCCTCTGGGTCCCTGTCTCTGGATATAGGAAGCCTGAACGCTGCTTTGGGGGACTCTGAAGATTTTAAATACAGCATAAGAGACACAACTGGAAGTACTGGTCAGGGAAATGAAAAGTTGACTCATTTAAAAAAAGGGAGATCTCCAGAAACCATGGATTTGGAGCCAGTTGATCAGAAGTGTGGATGGCCTGCTGCTGCTACTGCTAAGTCGCTTCAGTCATGCCCGACTCTGTGCAACCCCATAGACAGCAGCCCACCAGGCTCCCCTGTCCCTGGGATTCTCCAGGCAAGAACACTGGAGTGGGTTGCCATGTCCTTCTCCAGTGCATCAAAGTGAAGTCGCTCAGTCATGTCCGACTAGTAGCGACCCCATGGACTGCAGCCTACCCGGCTCCTCCGTCCATGGGATTCTCCAGGCAAGAGTACTGGAGTGAGGTGCCATAGGGACCCCCAAATTTGCTGCTGGAGGCTGAAGCTAGGTTGAAGGCCCTGCCCTAAACCTGTCGTCTGACACTAACTGCGGGGAGTCTGGTGAAGTGCCTCCACTGGGGCATGTTTGTCGATCCTGCCTGCCTGGCATCCATTCCTCCATCTCCCAGGCTCAACAGTCCCGATCTTCTTTGGGAATCAAAGTAGCCCCACCTGACTCTCAGCTCTTACAGGCCTGGTGGAGTGGACTCTGCTCCCGGTTCCCATGGTGGGCATGAGCCCCAACCCAGTCAATCAGCATATTCTACACCCTAGTCACCAGGGTTGATTCGGGGAAGGACATGCAACCCAACTGAGCACACGGAAACTGCAGAGAAGACTCTCCTTGCGGCTGGGTTTGAGCTCCTGAGGTTGGAACCAACTCACTGGTGGGCCAGCCACAGCCACATAAGCCCATGGGGATTTGAGGGCCCTGTGAGGTTGAAGCTCAGTCTTGTGATTGCCTGCTTTATGGAATCACCTCTACGTTTTCAGGTTCTCTGTCATTCAGAAACATCACATCCTCAGGATCCACTGCCATCTGTAAACTTCACCCCACCCAAGATCACAACCACCCGGCATCTATTACTTGCTAATAAAAAAAGTGCTAACCCAAGAGGGACCATCTATATCTCTTACCTGCTTTTTGTTTTTTAAATAAACTCACAGATAGACTAAGATGCCATTTAGGACAGCACTCCATATTAGTAATTAGTGTTTGTGCCAAGTCACTTCAGTCATGTCCCACTCTTTGTGACACTATGGACTGTAGCCTGCCAGGGGATTCTCCAGGCAAGAATACTGAAGCGGGTTGCCATGCCCTCTTCCAGGGAGCTCACGACCCAGGGTCTGACCCACACCTCTAACGTCTCCTGCATGGGCAGGCAGGTTCTTTACCACTGGCGTCACCTGGGAAGTCTTTATATAATGAATCAATTCATCAAGTATTACACCAAATTTAAATGCCAAGTACTGCAAGGAAGGGCTGAAACTCAGTACTATACAATCCCTGAAAATTTTTAAATTTTTCACCTTTGAGGCTTGGCTACCGTAAATCAAATGTTCTTTCTCTTCATGTTCATGCTTAAATGAAACCACCTCATTTTCTCAAATACCTAATTACCTTGTAGTCCTCAGATCTTGACACTCCTCATTTTTGCTTACCTGACTTATGTTTCTGCTTTCTTTTATCCTTCTACTTTCACACAAAAACCTCTGAGGCTCACGCCATTCTCCTTTACTGTTCTCTATCATTTTTATGCATTATTGTGCATCAGTTCCAAATCCACCCTTTACTGTACTGATACTAGAACTAGACCTTATAAACATCCCTCCTTGGCAGCTGGCACAACGTTAGATTTTATGAATGGGGGGCACTCAAAGGCAACAGCAGCAGGAAGGTATTTTCATCAGGGTTCCAGTCCTCCATTTTAAAACTCAGTACAGAAGCCCAGTGGTCCTCCAAGATCAGTTCCAGCTGTACCCTCAGGCCATGCTCCTTCCATCTGACAGCTCTATCAAGTTTCTCTGCCATAGGCAACCTGTGTGTTCCTGGGACAGCCACACCCTCTTCAGCAATGCTGAATTTCAGCGTGGGGTTGGGGGAGAGGCTCTATCATAGTTCTCAAAGTTCCTTCACTAGCCACTGTTCTTCAACCTGGAGTTACGTCTGCATCTTTGTACCTGGTACCTTTGGACCTCTTAGAGCAAGATTGGCACTGTTATAAGGCCCAACAGCAAATATTTTAGGCTTTGTGGGCCGAACAGTCTGTCCCAAGTCAACTCTGCATGAAAACAGGTAATATATAAACGAATGAGTATGGCTGTGTTCCAATAAAACTTCATTTACAAAATTGGGCTTCTGGCCATAATGACCACTCCTGCTTTAGCCCTGTTTCATCCTTTATAGTAATAAACTACCTGTTACTAATCAACAATTCTTTAAGTTTCCCTGTTCAAAAATCTTCTATCATTTCTGTTGCTTGACTTGGCCCCTGACTGACTGATCTGCCTTGCCAGTCACATGCGGTTATTTCCTCTGCTACCCACCTTATTTTTGCTCTGGACATTTATCTAACTTTCCATGCTATATCCTACTCTTTGCGACTTTTTGCAAAAAGAAGCCTCAGTAAAATGTCCATATGACAAATTCACAACATTTTCAACCCCAAAACTGTACCCTATCAGAATCTTAACAACAATATAATATTCTGATCACAATTTCCTTTGCTTTCAGCTCTCACATTCTCTCTCTGACCAAATCTGTTCTCTGAGCTCAGAGACTTCTTTGCTTCTTCCACCAGGCAGCTAGTGCATCTAAGAATATCTCACAACCATAAAGGTCCAATGGTCTCCAATTTCAGCAGTATTGGACTTTAAGCTTCAGCATCAATCCTTCCAATGAATATTCAGTACTGATTTCCTTTAGGATTCACTTTAGGTTGGATCTCCTTGCATTCCAAGACTCTCAAGGGTCTTCTCCAACACCACAGTTCAGAAGCATTAATTCCTCAGCACTCAGCTTTCTTTATAGTCCAACTCTCACATCCATACATGACTACTGGAAAAACCATAGCCTTGACTAGATAGACCTTTTTTGGCAAAGTAAGGTCTCTGCTTTTTAATATGCTGTCTAGGTTGGTCACAGCTTTTCTTCCAAGGAGTAAGCGTCTTTTAATTCATGGCTGCAGTCACCATCTGCAGTGATTTTGGAGCCCAGGAAAATAAAGTCTGTCACTGTTTCCATTGTTTCCCCATCTATTTGCCATGAAGTGAGGGGACCAGATGTCACGATCTTAGTTTATTGAATATTGAGTTTTAAGCCAACTTTTTCACTCTTTCATCAAGAAGCTCTTTAGTTCTTCGCTTTCTGCCATAAGGTTGATGTCATATGCGCATCTGAGGTTATTGATATTTCTCCTGGCAATCTTGACTCCAGCTTGTGCTTCATCCAGACCAGCATTTCACATGATGTACACTGCGTAGAAGTTAAATAAGTAGGGTAACAATATACAGCCTTGATGTACTCCTTTCTCTATTTGGAACCAGTCTGTTGTTCCATGTCCAGTTCTAACTGTTGCTTCTTGAACTGAATATAGATTTCTTAGGAGGCAGGTCAGGTGGTCTGGTATTCCCATCTCTTGAAGAATTTTCCACAGTTTGTTGTGATCCACACAATCAAAGGCTTTGACATCATCAGTAAAGCAGAAGTAAATGTTTTTCTGGGATTGGCCTGCTTTTTCAGTGATCCAGCGGATGTTGGCAATTTGATCTCTGGTTCCTCTGCCTTTTCTAAATCCACCTTGAATATTGGAAGTTCATGGTTCACGTACTGTCGAAGCCTGGCTTGGAGAATTTTGAGCATTACTTTGCTAGCATGTGAAATGAGTGCAGTTGTGCGGTAGTTTGAGAATTCTTTGGCATGCCTTTCTTTGGGATTAGAATGAAAACTAACCTTTTCCAGTCCTTTGGCAACTGCTGAGTTTTCCAAACTTGCTGGCATGTTGAGTGCAGCAAGCAGCATCGTCTTTTAGGATTTGAAATAGCTCCACTGGAACTCCATTACCTCCACTAGCTTTGTTTGTAGTGACTAAGGCTCACTTGACTTCACATTCCAGGATGTCTGGTTCTAGGTGAGTGATCACACTATCATGATTATCTTGATCGTGAAGATCTTTTTTGTACAGTTCTTCTGTGTATTCTTGCCACCTCTTCTTAATATCTTCTGCTTCTGTTAGGTCCATACCATTTCTCTTCTTTATTATGCTCATCTTTGCATGAAATGTTCCCTTGATATCTTTAATTTTCTTGAAGAGATCTCTAGTCTTTCCTACTTAGGAAGGAAGAAAGATTAGTTTTCTAGTCTTTCCAAGTTAGACTTTGGGTGCTTAATTAGTGAAGAATCTAAACAGCAGACTTGTGGTAGTAAAGAGATAATGAGGTTCATTTTTATATACTTCTTGGCCCTGAATTCCCTGTCTCTGATGACAAGGGTGTCTTCTACCTTCAGATTCAGGGAGAGCACTTCTCACATGGGAGACTTATTTCCTGTTTTCAGGAAGACAGAGGAAGGTCAAAGTGTCCCTTTTTATATCAGCTTTTTCTTAGGTAACTTTAAATCAAAATAATCAATATGCCACATTTTGGGGTGGCCTACTGTGGGCCCCAACATTAATAAGCACATAATAAATGAGAACAGATATTTAGTTGCGTATCACATCATCTTGTTTTGACTTTGTGCTTTTTGTAGCTGTTCATTTGCTAATAATTATTATACAGGTGAAAAACACGTTTGCAGTTAAATTTCAGGTCAGATTATATTTATACTCATTCATTTAGCTTTTCAGAATCTATTGATAAGATTAAGAGTGATCTGAAACGAAAAGTAGAATTTGATTTTTAAAACTCCATTAGGGCTATTGATGACTAGTCTTCCAATTTATTCTTCAGGGTTTTGTTTGTTTTATTAATCAAGAGTTGGTTGGTGACGTATTAAAAGGAGCTTGGAAGAATATTTCAGCACTGAATTCAGCTACAATATTTTTGGAAGATGAAGGCAGTATATATTTAGTAAATGTGACCCAAAGGAACTAGGCAGTATATTGTGGTAGGAGTTTTCATTTAAAAACAAAAACAAGCAGAGGCTGGTCTGTATTGTTCACTAGTTTTTCTCCTTCCCTACACCCAAAGTGAAATTTATTTGGAAAGGGTTAGAAGTGAAATTACATGGGGTTTCATTTCTTTGGTACTGTGTTAGATTTTTGGGTTGGTGGGGCTTACTGAGTAAAGCCAATTAACTGCTGACTAGATTTGGGGTTCATACAAATATTAATAAAGTTAAGCTATGAATGGGGGTGGGTTTGAGGGGGGAGGGATGAATTCAAGGCATTTGGAGGCCAAGGAAACAAAGGGGCCAGCTTCCTGTGCTGTGGTAATTTTCTGAGTTTTTGAGTAGTACCTCTTCTGCCTTTTCTGTTCTAGTTGTCATGCATTCTTACTCTATGTATATTGTGAACACCACAAGAAGTTATTTTTTGTAGTTGATTTAGTTTTACCTACACTTTTATCTTTTGTGCTCTTCTGTACATATTGCATATATGCATTGTTGTTGTTGTTTGGTTGCTCAGCCGTGTGCAACTCTTTGCGACCCCATGTATTGTAGCACGCCAGGCCTCCCTGTCCATCACCAACTCCCAGAGCTTGCTTAAATTTATGTCCATCAAGTCAGTGATGCCATCCAACCATCTCGCCCTCTGTCGTCTCCTTTCTCCTCCTGCCTTCAGTCTTTCCCAGCATCAGGGTCTTTTCCAGTTAATCAGTTCTTTGCATCAGGTGACCAAAGTATTGGAGCTTCAGCATCAGTCCTTCCAATGAATATTCATGTATATATATATGTATATACACATATGCATGTATATCAGATATACAGATAACACCACCCTTATGGCTGAAAGTGAGGAGAAACTAAAGAGCTTCTTGAAGGTGAAAGAGGAGAGAGAAAAAGCTGGCTTAAAACTCAACATTCAGTAAACTAAGATAATGGCATTGAGTCCCATCACTTCATGGCAAATAAATGGGGAAACAATGGAAACAGTGACAGACTTTATTTTCTGCAAAATCACTGCAGATGGTGATTGCAGCTATGAAATTAAAAGATGTGTGCTCCTTGGAAGAAAAGCTGTGACCAACCTGAGTGAGTGAGTGAGTGAAAGTCGCTCAGTCATGTCCGACTCTTTGCGACCCTGTAGACTACAGAGTCCATAGAATTCTCCAGGCCAGAATACTGGAGTCGGTAGCCTTTCCCTTCTCCAGGGGATCTTCCCAACCCAGGGATCAAACCCAGGTCTCCCACATTGCATGCGGATTCTTTACCAGCTGAGCTATCAGGGAAGCCCAACCTAGACAACGTATTAAAAAGCAGAGATATTACTTTGCCAACAAAGGTCTGTCTAATCAAACCTATGGTTTTTCCAGTAGTCACGTATGGATGCAGTCCATGAGGTCACAAAGAGTCGGACATGACTCAGTGACTGAACTGAACTGAAATACATATTGTTGCTAAGTCACTTCAGTCGTGTGGGACTCTGTGTGACCCCATAGACGCAGCCCACCAGGCTCCCCCGTCCCTGGGATTCTCCAGGCAAGAACACTGGAGTGGGTTGCCGTTTCTTTCTCCAAAGCATGAAAGTGAAAAGTCAAAGTGAAGTCGCTCAGTCGTGTCCAACTCGTAGCGACCCCATAGACTGCAGCCCACCAGGCTCCTTCATCCATGGGATTTGCCAGGCAAGAGTACTGGAGTGGGGTGCCATTGCCTTCTCTGGAAATAACATATATACATGCATATTTTTTGCTTTCAGCTGGGATCATTTTCCTTCTATTTTCAGCATTAAAAATAAATTAACGTGTGGTTCTGCTACTGCTGCTGTTCTGCCTTTTCTTTGTTTTGCTATAATGTCTGCAGGATAGTTTAACTAGATCTAAAATTCTTGGTTAGCAATTATTTTCTTTCAGTACTCTTAACACTCCAGTGTTCCTTTGTCGTCTGGATCTCATTTTATTCAGAGATAATAATCTTAGTGTTGTCCTTTGGTAATAATGAATCTTTATTTCTCTTAAGAAATTCTCATTTTAGTTTTTAGCCATTTTACTATGAAGGCCCTAAGTATGGTGGTTTTTTCTGTTGTTTTTATACTCGTCTTGCTTGGGGCACAAGCGTTTCTTGAATCTGTGAATTGATGTCTTTCTTTAGTTTGGGAAATTTTTTAGCTATTATCTCTTCAAATGCTGCTTCTGCCTGTTCTTTCTCTCATCTTCAAGATTCAGATATGTGTGTGAGGCGTTTCTTTGTGTCCTTTTCGTCTTTTCCACTCGTCTGTGCTTTTCATGTTTTCTCCTTTCCGTGCCTCAATGTGAATAATCTCTACCCCTTTATTTTTCTTTTCACTAATCTCTTCCCTTGTTAGTTCTCCACCAGACTGATGAAACTGTCTGCTCTTCATCTATTTGGCTTCTTCCTCTTGCTCTATACAGCTTAATTGGTGACTACTTTGAAGGGAAACCAGGACCAAATCTCTCACTTCTCGGCCTTCCCTTTTCTTCAGAAGCTCTTCCGTCAAGCCTTGGCTGTCTCCATAGCCCTGAACCCTAGTTTTTCTCTCCAGCCTTGTGAGTTTTCCTTAAAGCTCTTTTGGCTGCTCTGCCTCCTAGCAGCCACCCTCTGCCTGGCTTCAGCCTCTTGTCCCATGTCAGGAATCAGTAGTGCCTGGCCAGAGATAGCCAGCAGAAGTTGGCTTCACCTCACTGAACTTCCCTTTGTTCTGGTGTCTGGCCTCACAGATTTTGTTTGCCTTGGCAGCTCTTTATACCTTCAAACCATTAAAAAATAAAAAAAAAAAAAATTACCATTACTTACTGGTCTTGGTAGAAATACTGTTCCACTGTCAATTGTCTCATCAAAAACAATTTTTTCTTTTTAGCAAAAAGTTTTTAATGCGTATGCATCTCCAACTAAATTGGTTTCTGGGTTTTGCTGTTTACCAGGCATTCCAGGAATAGGAACTACAAGGCTGAGTTTGCGTCATGCCGATTGGAGGCTGTACCGCTGGAGTTTGGGGACTATCACCCACTGAAACCAATAACTGTAAGTTTTGTCAAGGGTCCCTCTATGACATTCCTATTCCATAAAATTATAGACAGTGTTCCTGGTTCTTTCCATTTTGTCAGCAGTAGCTGATTCTGGATTTTTAAATGTACCAGTTTGTTCTCTGCCCCATTTTTTGTGATGGTTTCACCCACCTTCATTTTGATTCCCTTTGTCATATTAGTGAGGTGGTCACGAGTGTTCCTGATTTGGAGGTGTAAAGAAAATACTTCTTAACTTGCCTGTTTGAAGTATTGAGGTCACTCTAATTACTGTTACCTCCATTGTAAGGCTGTACCATCTTTTGTTTATCTAGTCACCCAGTAACTGACATTTTTGACTGTTTGTACTTTTTGCTTTTTTTAAAAAAGTTCATGTATTTCATTTTTGGTTGCGCTGAGTCTTCGTTGCTTTGTGCCAGCTTCCTCTAGTTGTGGTGAGTGGGGGCTGCTCTCTAGCCTTGGTGCATGGGCTTCTTCCTGCAGTGGTTTGTCTTCGCGTGGGGCACAGGCTCCGGGTGCACAGGCTTCAGCAGTTACAGCATGTCGGCTTCAGAAGTTGCAGCACATAGGCTCGGTACTTTGGGTCTGCAGGCTTTGGTGCTCTGCAGCATGTGGAATCTTCCTGGAGCAGGGATTGAACCCACGTCCCCTGCATTGGCAGCGGATTCTTCCCCACTGTACTACCAGGGAAATTCCTCTTTATAGTGTTTTATTATTATGAATAATGTAAACATTCATGTATAAGTTTTTCTGTAGATGTATGTCTTAATTTCTTTCAGGCAGGTTTATGGAAGAGGTCAGAAAATTGTAAAAGTTTTGATTCCTCCTGGTCTTAGTTTTCTAGAGATAAGTTTGTTAATTTATTTCAGTAAATGAAGCTAGAGTGGCAGTAGGGGTTTTGAGGCAAGGAATATAGTTAGGCTTTATATTCTAAGGTAAATGGGAAAGAGAGCAGACCAAGGGCTTGTAAAAGGAATGTTAAGTGGCATACAGATGTCTGCTGAAATTGGAGACCATTGGACCTTTATGGTTGTGAGATATTCTTAGATGCACTAGCTGCCTGGTGGAAGAAGCAAAGAAGTCTCTGAGCTCAGAGAACAGATTTGGTCAGAGAGAGAATGTGAGAGCTGAAAGCAAAGGAAATTGTGATCAGAATATTATATTGTTGTTAAGATTCTGATAGGGTACAGTTTTGGGGTTGAAAATGTTGTGAATTTGTCATATGGACATTTTACTGAGGCTTCTTTTTGCAAAAAGTCGCAAAGAGTAGGATATAGCATGGAAAGTTAGATAAATGTCCAGAGCAAAAATAAGGTGGGTAGCAGAGGAAATAACCGCATGTGACTGGCAAGGCAGATCAGTCAGTCAGGGGCCAAGTCAAGCAACAGAAATGATAGAAGATTTTTGAACAGGGAAACTTAAAGAATTGTTGATTAGTAACAGGTAGTTTATTACTATAAAGGATGAAACAGGGCTAAAGCAGGAGTGGTCATTATGGCCAGAAGCCCAATTTTGTAAATGAAGTTTTATTGGAACACAGCCATACTCATTCGTTTATATATTACCTGTTTTCATGCAGAGTTGACTTGGGACAGACTGTTCGGCCCACAAAGCCTAAAATATTTGCTGTTGGGCCTTATAACAGTGCCAATCTTGCTCTAAGAGGTCCAAAGGTACCAGGTAAAAGATGCAGACGTAACTCCAGGTTGAAGAACAGTGGCTAGTGAAGGAACTTTGAGAACTATGATAGAGCCTCTCCCCCAACCCCACACTGAAATTCAGCATTGCTGAAGAGGGTGTGGCTGTCCCAGGAACACACAGGTTGCCTATGGCAGAGAAACTTGATAGAGCTGTCAGATGGAAGGAGCATGGCCTGAGGGTACAGCTGGAACTGATCTTGGAGGACCACTGGGCTTCTGTACTGAGTTTTAAAATGGAGGACTGGAACCCTGATGAAAATACCTTCCTGCTGCTGTTGCCTTTGAGTGCCCCCCATTCATAAAATCTAACGTTGTGCCAGCTGCCAAGGAGGGATGTTTATAAGGTCTAGTTCTAGTATCAGTACAGTAAAGGGTGGATTTGGAACTGATGCACAATAATGCATAAAAATGATAGAGAACAGTAAAGGAGAATGGCGTGAGCCTCAGAGGTTTTTGTGTGAAAGTAGAAGGATAAAAGAAAGCAGAAACATAAGTCAGGTAAGCAAAAATGAGGAGTGTCAAGATCTGAGGACTACAAGGTAATTAGGTATTTGAGAAAATGAGGTGGTTTCATTTAAGCATGAACATGAAGAGAAAGAACATTTGATTTACGGTAGCCAAGCCTCAAAGGTGAAAAATTTAAAAATTTTCAGGGATTGTATAGTACTGAGTTTCAGCCCTTCCTTGCAGTACTTGGCATTTAAATTTGGTGTAATACTTGATGAATTGATTCATTATATAAAGACTTCCCAGGTGACGCCAGTGGTAAAGAACCTGCCTGCCCATGCAGGAGACGTTAGAGGTGTGGGTCAGACCCTGGGTCGTGAGCTCCCTGGAAGAGGGCATGGCAACCCGCTTCAGTATTCTTGCCTGGAGAATCCCCTGGCAGGCTACAGTCCATAGTGTCACAAAGAGTGGGACATGACTGAAGTGACTTGGCACAAACACTAATTACTAATATGGAGTGCTGTCCTAAATGGCATCTTAGTCTATCTGTGAGTTTATTAAAAAACAAAAAGCAGGTAAGAGATATAGATGGTCCCTCTTGGGTTAGCACTTTTTTTATTAGCAAGTAATAGATGCCGGGTGGTTGTGATCTTGGGTGGGGTGAAGTTTACAGATGGCAGTGGATCCTGAGGATGTGATGTTTCTGAATGACAGAGAACCTGAAAACGTAGAGGTGATTCCATAAAGCAGGCAATCACAAGACTGAGCTTCAACCTCACAGGGCCCTCAAATCCCCATGGGCTTATGTGGCTGTGGCTGGCCCACCAGTGAGTTGGTTCCAACCTCAGGAGCTCAAACCCAGCCGCAAGGAGAGTCTTCTCTGCAGTTTCCGTGTGCTCAGTTGGGTTGCATGTCCTTCCCCGAATCAACCCTGGTGACTAGGGTGTAGAATATGCTGATTGACTGGGTTGGGGCTCATGCCCACCATGGGAACCGGGAGCAGAGTCCACTCCACCAGGCCTGTAAGAGCTGAGAGTCAGGTAGGGCTACTTTGATTCCCAAAGAAGATCGGGACTGTTGAGCCTGGGAGATGGAGGAATGGATGCCAGGCAGGCAGGATCGACAAACATGCCCCAGTGGAGGCACTTCACCAGACTCCCCGCAGTTAGTGTCAGACGACAGGTTTAGGGCAGGGCCTTCAACCTAGCTTCAGCCTCCAGCAGCAAATTTGGGGGTCCCTATGGCACCTCACTCCAGTACTCTTGCCTGGAGAATCCCATGGACGGAGGA
>SJYC01026095.1:0-46711 GCA_006408675.1 Madoqua kirkii
CTTCCAATGAATATTCAGGACTGATTTCCTTTAGGATTGAGTGGTTGGATCTGCTTGCAGTCCAAGGGATTCTCAAGAGTCTTCTCCAGCACCACAGTTCAAAAGCATCAATTCTTTGGGACTCAGCTTTCTTTACAGTCCAACTCTCATATCCATACATGACTACTGGAAAAACCATAGCTTTGACTATAGGGACCTTTGTTGACAAAGTAATGTCTCTGTTTTTTAATATGCTGTCTAACTTGGTCATAGCTTTTCTTCCAAGGAGCAAGCTTTTTAAAATTTGATTACTGCAGTCATCATCTGTAGTGATTTTGGAGCCCCCCAAAATAAAGTCTGTCACTGTTTCCATTGTTTCCCCATCTATTTGCCATGAAGTGATGGGAGCAGATGCCATGATCTTAGTTTTCTGAATTCTGAGTTTTAAGCCAACTTTTTGACTCTCCTATTTCACTTTCATCGAGACTGTTTAGTTGTTCTTTGCTTTCTGCCATCAGGGTGGTGTCATCTCGTATCTGAAGTTATTGATATTTCTCCCAGCAGTCTTGATTCCAGCTTGTGCTTCATCCAGCCTGGCATTTCATGTGATGTACTCTGCATATAAGTTACATCAGCAGGATGCCAATTTATAGCCTTGACGTACTCCTTTCCCAATTTGGAACCAGTCTGTTGTTCCATGTCCGGTTCTAATGATTGCTTCTTGACCTGCATATAGATGTCTCAAGAGGCAGGTCAGGTGGTCTGGTATTCCCATCTCTTGAAGAATTTTCCACAATTTGTTGTGATCCACACAGTCAGTCAAAGGCTTTGGCATAGTCAATAAAGCAAAAGTAGATGTTTTTCTGGAACTCTCTTGCTTTTTTGATGATCCAACAGATATTGGCAATTTGATCTCTGGTTCCTCTGCCTTTCTGAATCCAGCTTGAGCATTTGGAAATTCACTGTTCATGTATTTTTGAAGCCTGATTTGAAGAATTTTGAGCATTACTTTGCTAGCGTCTGAGATGAGTGCAATTGTGTGGTAGTTTGAACATTCTTTGGCATTGCCTTTCTTAGGGATTAGAATGAAAACTGACCTTTTCCAGTCCTGTGGCCACTGCTGAGTGTTCCAAATTTGCTGGCATATTGAGTGTAGCACTTTCACAGCATCATCTTTTAGGATTTGAAATGGCTCAACTGGAATTCTATCACCTCCACTAGCTTTGTTCATTGTGATGCTTCCTAAGGCCCACTTGCCTTTGCATCCCAGGATGTCTGGCTCTAGGTGGGTGATCACACTGTTGTGATTATCTGGGTCGTGAAAATCTGTTTTATCTAGTTCTTCTGTGTACTCTTGCCACCTCTTCTTAATATCTTCTGCTTCTGTTAGGTCTGTACCATTTCTATGCTTTATTATGCCCATCTTTACATGAAATATTCCCTTGGTATCTGATTTTCTTGAAGAGATCTGTAGTCTTTCCCATTCTATTGTTTTCCTCTATTTCTTTGCATTGATCACTGAGGAAGGCTTTCTTATCTCTCCCTGCTACTCTTTGGAACTTTGCATTCAAATGAGTATATCTTTCCTTTTCTCCTTTACCTTTCCCTTCTTTTCTCAGGTATTTGTAAGGCTTCCTCACATATAAGGAGGTCTCCTCCTTATAAGGCTCAAAGGATAAAGTATCTGCCTGCAATGTGGGAGGCCCTGGTTCGATCCCTGGGTTGGGAAGATCCCCTGGAGAAAGAAATGGCAGCCCACTCTGGTACTCTTGCCTGGAAAATCCCATGGATGGAGGAGCCTGGTAGGCTGCAGTCCATGGGGTCGCAAAGAGTTAGACACTACTGAGCGACTTCACTTTCACTTTCTTTCCTCCTTGTAAGGATTATTATATTCTATAGTAAAGGACTATCTGCCTTCTGTTCATGCCTTTTTTTTTTTTTAACCTTGTTGAGGTATAATTGACAAATAAAATTGGAATGTATTTAAAATGTCCAATGTGATGGTTTGATACACATATACATGTGAAAATATTCTGTACATTGAGTTAACTTGTCTATCCCCTCACATATTTACCCTTTTTTTTAAAAAATGAGAACATTTAAGTTCTACTGTCTTAGCAAATTTGAGTTACCTAATACTGTTATTAACCTCATCACCATGGTTACTTATACTTTTTAAAATGATTGCTGCTGAAGAGATTGTCTTGCCTTTCCTTAGGACAACTCCAGAAAGAAACGTGACCGGGATGATACCTCCATTGTAGGATCAGATTTTGAGCCTTGGGCCAGCAAACGAGGAGAAATCCTTGCCCGGTACACTACCACGGAAAAGCTCTCTATTGTAAGTACCAGTACACTTCTCCCAGTGTCTCCTTCAGATGTAGTAGTCATTTCTTTCTTACGATTCTGCGCCTGAGTCCAGCATATAGGTTCCCACCCGCTGCCCCCCACCCTGCCAGCAATTCTTCAGCACAGCTCGGTGTCCTGTAAATCAACTCAACTGTGATACTGGAGAAAGCATCAGATCCCACAGGATAAGGGCTCAGCCCCACATCAGATGCCAGTCAAGAGTCCATGTTGTTACTCTGCTTCTGACCAACTAGCTATAAGTCAGAGGTTCCCATGACCACCTCTTTGGGTTCACTTATTATTAATTCCCTAGTGACTCAGATGGTAAAGAATCTGCCTGCAGTGCAAGAGACTTAGGTTCAGTTCCTGGGTTGGGAAGATTCCCCGGAGAAGGGAATGGCAACCCACTCCAGTTTTCTTGCCTGGAGAATTCCATGGACAGAGGAGCCTGGTAAAGTCCCTGGAGTTGCAAAGAGTTGGACACAACTGAGCAACTAACACTTTGGGCTTCCCTGATGGCTCAGTGGGTAACGAATCTACCCGCAGTGCAGAAGATACAGGAGTGGTGGGTTTGATCCCTTGGTTGGGAAGATCCCCTGGAGGAGGGAAATGCCAACCCTTTCTTGTATTCTTGCCTGAAAAATCCCCTGGACAAGAAGAGCCTGGTGGGCTACTGTCCAAAGGGTCGCAAAGACCCAGACACAATGGCTAAGCACACAATAATTTGTTAGAATGGCTCACAGAACTGAGAAATCAGTTGACTCACCCGATTACTGGTTTATTACTAAGAATATTAAAGGATATGAACCAGTAACGAGACGAGGAGATACCTAGAGTGAGGTCCTGAACAAAGGAGCATCTGTTCACGTGGAGTTCGGGGTGCAGCATGGCAGCATGGGGGTGTGTTCTGGTTCACCAACCTGGAAGCTCTCTGAACCCCGTCTTTCTGGGTTTCTGTGGAGGCTTCATTACATAGGAGGATTCGCTAAGTTGTTGGCCACTGGTAGTCCTCTCTCCTCTTGGGAAATCAGGGAGGTGGGACTGAAAGGTTGCTTCTGACAAACAGCCCTCATCCTTTAGTGCTGCAAAAACTCACCTCATTAACATAGCAAAAGACTCCTGGATTGTTCTCTGCTAGAAATTCCAGGGATTAGGAGTTTTGTGTTGGTTATCTAGACAAAGACTAACCATGTATTTCTTATTATAAATCACAGTATCACAGTTATGTTGCCTAGCTTCTTTTTCAGTTGGTATGTCAGTATTAGTTGGGATGAAACATGTGGATCGGTTGCTCAAAAAATGTGTTAAGATTAGGTATCAGGCACAGTTCAGAAAAAGAATTGGAGCCACACAGTCCCATCTCTGGGGGAGGTGAGAGTTATGAGGGGAGGAGAGGGCCATCCTGAAGGTTAACTTCTTACTGTTGTTCAGAGAGTCCCACTGGTGGATTTTCTGCCAGGGCCAGAAGTTCACTGTTAGATGATGTTCATATCTTTAGATGAAGGCCACTAGGTCAGGTTGTTGGCTCATGACCGGGGTTTATCTAGTGCTCTGCAAGTTGCTCAACTGGAGTAAGCAGGTTAATGCGTACGTGCTTGAGGGCTAGCTTGCAACTGAAGCCTTCCCTAAGGCTTCATCTCTCTTCACACTGGAAAGATGCCTGGAGGCTGGTGGTCCAAGGCTGTGTGGCACCTCTGAAGTCCTCAGGGCCCTGACTCTTTCTGTCTTGCTGCTCTGTCTTGTTCAGTGTCACCTCATGTTCAAATTGTTAGAGGAAGGGGAGAAGTGGGATGCACCCTCTCACATTCAGCACTTCCTGGAGTTCACTCAACACGTCCAGTTATGATTGTCTTGAAGGTCATCATGGGCTGTTCACAGTACATCCATCAGAAATTGGGTCTCTGAGTAGTGAGGATGGGGTGAACTCAGTAGCAGCTAGGAAGGTTCAAGTCCCTTCTTCCAGAGTCTGTACTTGTTAAAAAGAATGGTGGCAGAATTGCTGGTCTATTTAAAATTTTTTCTTACTGTTTTCTGATTGCACTGAGTTAATACAGAGCCGTGATTCTGAACCAGGAGTAATTTTACTCTCCAGGTGACATGCGGCAATGTCTGGGGACATTTTGGTTGTCACAGCCATGGGAGTGCTGCTGGTATCTAATGTGGAGAAAACAGAGATGATGCTAAACATCCTGCAGTGCACAGGACAGCCCCCGCACAACAGTTTCCCACCCCTTAGCATCAGCATTCCAAGGTTATGAAACCTTGATTTATTAGACTGCGCTAGAGGCTCTCACATGCCACCATCGTTCTCAAAATCTTGCTCTTTGTTGTCTTGCTTTGAGAGTCTTGAATTGACTAGAAATTGGAATCTCTAGTAGTTTCTGCTGCTGCTGCTGCTAAGTCACTTCAGTTGTGTCCGACTCTGTGCGACCCCATAAATGGCAGCCCACCAGGCTCCCCCGTCCCTGGGATTCTCCAGACAAGAACACTGGAGTGGGTTGCCATTTCCTTCTCCAATGCTTGAAAGTGAAAAGTGAAAGTGAAGTTGCTCAGTCGTGTCCGACTCTTCGTGACCCTATGGACTACAGCCTACCAGGCGCCTCTGTCCATGGGGTTTTCCAGGCAAGAGTACTGGAGTGGGGTGCCATCGCCTTCTCCCCAGTAGTTTCTAGTGAGCTGTATTTTCTTCCTTTGAATAAATATTTCTGTTTTTCATTTGGATAAGTAAACGGCTTTATCACAAAATGATGGCTCATGTGGTCTTATTGCTACTTGGATAATGTAAATATAAGTTTTTGACATAGAATCCAATAAGTTTTTAAAAATACTAATAATTGTTGTTGTTTTTTTTTTTTTTTTTGCCTCTGCAGAATCTTTTTATGGGATCTGAAAAAGGTGAGTTTTTGTTGTTACTGTTTTGGTGGAGAATTCTCCCATTAGCTTTAAAATAGCTTTCCAAAGAAAAACAGTTTGTAGTATCCAATCCTGATGTTTAATTCAGTTGAAGCTATTATTTCCTAGATTATATATAGACTTAGTAGAATTGAAATACATACTTAGATGATGAATGAAAGAAAAAAAAAGCAAAGAGGCTACTACCAGGAGTAAAACAGAAACCTTGATTTTGGGGTTACAGGGCGGTACTCACCCCTCTTGCATGCCTCCTCACTGGCTGAGGAATGGTTGAAATTCTTCTTTTTAGAGATTCTTTCCTTTGCTTTACATCTTTATCCTTTTTAAAAACACAGATCCACCAATACGGGGAATCACGCATTCAGTTTTACCAGCTACTGGACCCTGAACACAGCAGTTCTCAATTTATTCTTCCAGGAGACATTGTCTGGACCAGAGCATCTCATACTAGCTTTGCAGCAGGGTCATCTGGGGATAAATATATATATATATATATATAATGTATCATATATATAATTATATATAGTATTATAAATATATATTTATATTTCATGTAAATATAGACTACTGGGTCCTACTCTGCTTATCAAAGTAATCTTGCAGAATAGATCCCAGGAATTCCATTTTTGAAGCTCCTGGGTGATTTGCCTCCTCACTGGCTGAGGAATGGTTGAAATTCTTCTTTTTAGAGATTCTTTCCTTTGCTTTACATCTTTATCCCTTTTAAAAACACAGATCCACCAATACGGGGAATCACGCATTCAGTTTTACCAGCTACTGGACCCTGAACACAGCAGTTCTCAATTTATTCTTCCAGGAGACATTGTCTGGACCAGAGCATCTCATACTAGCTTTGCAGCAGGGTCATCTGGGGATAAATATATATATATATATATATAATGTATCATATATATAATTATATATAGTATTATAAATATATATTTATATTTCATGTAAATATAGACTACTGGGTCCTACTCTGCTTATCAAAGTAATCTTGCAGAATGGATCCCAGGAATTCCATTTTTGAAGCTCCTGGGTGATTCTGAAGCCATTGACTTAGCTCCTGTATCACTGGGGTGCAGAGGAGCACAGGCGTGCTGTATTGCAAATTGCTGGTATGGCAGCTACAACTCTGTGTGTTCTCTGCAGATTGAGACAGCACATTAGAAATCAAGAGACTGGGGGCACCTTTGTTATAGGCATAACTTTGACCCCAGACCATTAAAAAAGTAAATCATATCATTGCATATCTGCCAGTTTGGAAAGATCAAAAAAGTGACCATATCACTAGCTGGTGAGAATGTAGAGCAACAGGAACTGTCATGTGACGCTGATGGGAGTATAAAATGACACCACCACTGTGTAAAGCACTTTTGTATTATCTGTTAAAATTGAAGATGGCCCAACCTTTTTCCTTAGCAGTTCCACTATTAGAGTATACCCTAGATCACAAAGTGGCAAACTGTATCCTCAAGGCCACATCTGGCCCAAATCTGGTTTAATTTTGTAAATTTTGTTGTATTGGAACAAAGCCATGCCAGTTTGTGTACACATTGTCTGTGGCTGCTTTTGTACTCTCGTGTCATCATTGAAAAGTTGGGGCAGAGACTGTATGGCTCACAAAACCTAGAATATTTATATATGGCCTTCTAGAGAATGCATTGTTTCAACTCTACCTAAGTCCATGATTTTTAAAGTGTGGTCAGTGATATCACCTGGGAGCTTGTTAGATATACAGAGCCACAGGTCCTGCTGGACCTACTGAAAATCAGAACCTGCATGTTAACACATTCTTAAGTGATTAGTGTAAAAGTTTGAGCCGCACTGCCCTGAGGAAATACATGCATATAGGAACCAGGAGACACACAGAGAAATGTTCATAGCAATGTTGTTCACAGTAGCCCCACACAAGATACAACCCAAACATCTGTTGATGGTAAAATAAATAATTTGTGGTGTATTCACAGCATGGAAAATACTAAGCAGCAATGAAAATGAGTTAGCTGCAGTTCCGTGCAACGATGTGGGTAAACTTCATGAACTAAAGTTAGTGGTGAAGCAAGAAAATATACTATCTGGGTGGTGGCTGCAAAGGTTTTATGTTGTTATTGCTGAGTTGCTAAGTTGTGTCCAACTCTCTGCGACCCTGTGAACTGCAGCACGCTAGGCTTAACCTGTCCTTTGCTATCTCCTGGACTTTGCTCAAATTCCTGTCCACTGAGTTAGTGATGCCATGCAACTGTCTCATTCTCTGTTGCCCTCTTCTCCTCTTAGCCTCAGTCTCTCCCAGTATCAGGATCATTTCCAGTGAATGAGTCAGTTCTTTGCATCAGGTGGCCAAAGTATTGGAGCTTCAGCTTCAGCGCCAGTCCTCCCAATGAAGGGTTGATTTCCTTTAGGACTGACTGGTTTGAACTCCTTGCTGTCCAAGGGACTCTTAACAAAGGTTTTATGATGGTCTGCTAAAATGACATATATGCATGCTCTGTGATATATTTCAAAATAAAGAGGAAAGTAGAAACCAGGTCAAAAAAATCAAATTATTTGGAATCTTTAGTAGTTGTTAGTAATTGAATAATTGTACCATGCTCTCAACCGATCCCAGCAAATCTCCATTAATACCAGAGCTACAAAACCAGTGCCTTAAAAGAGTGAATTTTAGTTCCTGAGAGTGAGTTCGGTAGGCAGGAGCGAGCGAGCCTCTGGTCTAGAACAGAAACCCCCTTAAGATGGAGAAAGGCTTGTGAAATAGAAGGCTCCAGAGGACAACAAGCAGCTGGGCAGAGAGCCCTGCCCTGTGACTGGCCTATGGCCTGAGGTCCTTTCCTTCTCTTCCCTCCAGTCCCTGCTGATGAGAATCGTGCTGATGGATGAGGGAAGGCGGCTGGCTCACAAGTCCTGTTTGCTTGAAGAGAGGGCTTTGAAGCCCTAGTGTTTCCACTTCTGGACAGTGGGATTGTTGTTCTGTTAGTTGTTAGTACAACAATTCTACACTGTGAGTGAAGCCTGAGAGGGCCTTTTGTTTGAGGAAAACAACTAAATGATGGATTCTTGGCATCCTTATCTGGACTGTCTTTCTTTAGGAATAAACAAATGATTTAGTGAAAAGTTTGTAAATATCAAATGTCATGGAACCCTTTTGAGGCTGGCCCTCTGTTGTATTCCCATGAACAGCTCCTAGGCAGAAATGTTTCTGATGAAACTTGGGTTTCGTAAGGATGTCGCTTTCAAAATCTCAGGGAGTTGTCTGTAATAAAATTGTTCCCCAGCCTTTTTATTCATGATGAAGCATAGAGTGACCGATGCCTTCCTTTGGGGGTATTGGTGACAGGAAAGCCGCCCGTGTGACATAAATCCGTTCTTTCTAGGCAAAGCTGGGACCGCCACGTCTGCAATGTCGGAGAAGGTTCGGACCAGCTGGAGGAGCTGGATGACTTTGAGGAGGTGAGCATGTCATTTGCTGAATCCCGGGAGCAGTGATGCTTCTGGTGCTTCTGCCAAGCGAAGTCAATCTCAGTGGCTGCTCTCTGATTAATCCTCGAGCTGCGCATTGTTTCAGGCCTCCTGAGGCACCAACCAGTCCGGGGACAGATGCCAGCGGTGCGGTTGGCCGAGCTTGCAGGAGCCTGCCTCGGGCTGGTTTTCCGAAGGCGTCCTTCTCACTGTGATACTTGAGCAAACCCAGGGCGTCTGGGGACAGAAGTTAACTGGGGAAGCCAACTGGAGCCGTCTCCTGGGAAGCCGCCTTGCGTAGTGTGGCATGGACGTGCCTGCTGCAGAGGCTGCTTGCAGCTGCTCTGCTGCTGGAATCTTTCATGAGCCTGCCCCTGCTTTTAAAGAACACGGCTCCTTTGCCAACTCATAAAAATTAGTAAATTTAACGTGTGAGTCTAGATTTCTGGATTCTCTTAAATTCCACCTAACTGTGGGCTCACCATCTCATGTTTAACGTGAATGTGCACCCTCCAGAATGCATAGCTCTCCCTGGCACAGTTCACTCATAAACATTACTAGCCTAGTTCCTGGGGAAGGATGAGACCAGTAGGAGCCAGACCTTGGATTTGAATCTTGGCTGTACTATTTGGTAATTCTGTAATTTAGGACAAGGTGCTTAAGAACTTGAGCTCTGTGCCTCAGTTTACTAATCTGTAAGGTGGAGGTGCTACCTAGTATCTGCCTCTTAGAATGAGTACAGAGGATTACATGAGTTAATGCATGTGAAGTGCTTAGACCAGCACCTAGCACATGTACAGGCTTTGCAAGTGTTAGCTGATGTCACCACCGTTCTGAGTCTAGAGGCCTTAGCTTGACTGCTTATTAACAGGGTTGCCTTGGGCATCCATCTTACTCTTCTCATTTCCTCATCTGTAAAATGGAGATAATAGAGTTGTGTGGGCTGAGTGGGAATGCCTTGAAATCCCAAAGGTCCACGTAATAGCGGTTTCCCTGGTGGCTCGGAAGGTAAAGCGTCTGCCTGCAATGCGAGAGACCTGGGTTCAATCCCTGGGTTGGGAAGATCCCCTGGAGAAGGAAATGGCAACCCACTCCAGTATTCTTGCCTAGAAAATCCCATGGACAGAGGAACGTGGTAGATTACAGTCCATGGGGTAGCAAAGAGGCAGACACGACTGAGCAACTTCACTTTCACTTTTTCTTTCCATGTAATAGCAGTTGCCATTGCTCTGTTCTGCATTTTGCCGCTGGTTTCTGGGTCCTTCTAGCCCTGAGACCAGAGTTGTTAGCTGCTCAGCAGAGTCTAATAGTCCAATATTTTATTTCTCAACTCAGTAATGACTTTTTGAATTAGGGTGCCTGAGAGCCCCACCAGCCAACCTTGGCTAGTAGGGAATACCAAGAGTTTTATCAAAGCTCTGTTGTCTGTTGAGTAACTGAAACTCACTTGAACTGGTTTATGTGGAAAATAAGGACTGTATTGAAGGGTACACTGAATGTAAGGGCACACAGGCCTGGAAGCAGGAACTGAAAAAACCACCCGGAACCCCGGCAGCTGTCTTTTGCCTCTCTCGGTTCTGTGTAGTCTCCAGACTTTTCCTAGTTCTCCTTTTTTTTGTTGTTTTTGTTTTTGTCTTTGTTTTTCTGCCAACTGGTTACTTGGCTTCTCCCTGCTCACAGCAGCAGATGGCGTGGCTTCCAGGTTAACATGGCATATTTGTCAGTACAAGGCAAGGTTGTAAACAAATGAACCCCAGTGTCTCAGTGGCTTAATGTAACAAAGGTTTATTTCTTCTCGCATTACTCATCCAGGGTAGGTGACAGGCATACCACCATCTCATGGTGCTGCCATCTCAACAGAGGGTTCCAGGGTTGTCAACAGCAGAGCAGGAGATAGGGTCACTTCTCACTGCCTCAGCCCAGAAGGGACACATGCAGCTCGGTTCACCACCTGTTTGTCCAAACTAGTCATGTGGCTCCTCCTACACCAAAGGGGCAGGGAGAATCCTATCTCACTGTGCAAGTGAACAGTTGGGATCAGTTTACATTTCCTGAACCTCTTACTTGTATTTCTTTAATAAAAAATTGTTCCAGCATCCCACTCCTGGGCATGTATCTGGAGAAAACTCTTAATTCAAAAAGATACATACACACCAGCATTCATAGCACACTATTTACAATATCCAAGACATGCAAGCAATGTAAATATCCACCAGCAGATAAATGGATAAAGAAAATGAGGCACATATACACAATGGCATACTACTCAGCCATAAAAAGAATGAAATAATACCATATGCAGCAGCGTGGATAGACCGAAAGATTACCATACTAAGTGAAGTAAGTCAGGCAGAAAAAGATAAATATCATATTGTACCACTTATATGTGGAGGCTAAAATATGATACAAATGAACTTATTTGCAAAACAAAAACAAGCTCTAGACTTAACAAAACTTTTCTTTTTTTCCCCTTATGGTTACCAAAGGGAAAAGGGTGGGGGATAAATTAGGAGTTTAGGATTAGCAGATACAAACTACTGTATGTAACATGGAGAAACAACAAGGACTTACTGTACAGTACAGTATGCAGCTATACTCAGTATCTTACAATGAACTGTAATGGAAAAGAATATGAAGAAGAATCTGAATACATACGTGATATAACTACATCACTTAACTGTACACCAGAAATGAACTCCGTGTTGTAAAGCAGACGTGATAATCAGCACACTACGGAACCCTTGTCAGAAATGAACTCAATGTTGTAAATTAACTATACTTCAATTAAAAAAAAAAAGAGTTCTTCACTTTGGATTCCAGCGAACATTCATATAGAAGGGATTTGGTTCCCGGTCTCCTCATGTGGGTTGTTAGCATGACCCTCCCTCCTGTGAGCAGTGTAATCAGCATCTTAACAATAAGCCAAGGATTAATAAGCATGTACTGTGTGCCAGTGGTACTGGTCTTTACATATGTTGTTATTTCATCCAAGTGATGACCTCACCCGCTTCTGCCATGGGTTTTTGCCGAGTCTGCTCTTTGTCCTGAATGCACTCTTCTTGGTCTAGTTAATAGCCCTCCATTGCCTAGTTAATACCTGCACCCCACTGAGAATTTGTTTCAAGCATCACTTGCTCCAGGAAACCATTCTTGACCACCAGTCTAGACTAAGGTGAACCTTTTCCCCAACATTTGCATATCCCTGAAATTGAGCTGTGTCTCTCAATTGGTGGATGTCCACCATCAGCATTTTTTCTTCCTTGCTGCTGCTGCTGCTGCTAAGTCGCTTCAGTCGTGTCCGACCCTCTGAGACCCCATAGACGGCAGCCCACCAGGCTCCCCCGTCCCTGGGATTCTCCAGGCAAGAACACTGGGGTGGGTTGCTATTTCCTTCTCCAGTGCATGAAAGTGAAAAGTGAAAGTAAAGTCGCTCAGTCATGTCCGACGCTTAGTGACGCCATGGACTGCCGCCTATCAGGCTCCTCTGTCCATGGGATTTTCTAGGCAAGAAACAATTGTGCTTCTTAGAATAGGCACCTCAGATTTAGATACACTGTGATATGTATCTTCATAGAATTAGTTTTCCTGAATATTTGTCTCTGTATTAGGGTCCATCTTGTCCTCTGTACCTTAAACTCTTAGTCCTGAAGTAATGTATTTTTGCCCAACTTTGTATCTGGGGCATCTAGTCTACCATACTTGCCTAGTGCACAACATGCCCCATTAACTATGTGCTGAATAAAGGTAAGTCCTGTTACCACTGTTCACAGAGGAGACTCAGAGAGGAAAGCAGCTGATCTTGAGTCATATGGCTAGAATGTGACTGAGCTGGGACTGGGCTCAGGTCTGACTTATGTTCCAGGCCAGCCTCCTGCTCATTATCCTCTGCCCATCTTTGCAGAAAACTCAAAGAACTTCTTTGATCACAAGACAGAACTATCGATCTTGCTTGGGATATGAGGACAGTCTACAGATCAAAACTCAGCTAACATTCATGGGGGTGGGGAGTCCAAAATGTTTTCTTCTGTACATGTATCTTTCTACTTTCTGCCCACAGGGATCCCAAAAGGAGCTGTTGAATTTGACTCAACAGGATTATGTGAACCGCATAGAGGAGCTCAACCAGTCGCTGAAGGACGCCTGGGCCTCGGACCAGAAAGTGAAGGCTCTAAAAATAGTCATCCAGGTCAGGTTGATTGATTTTTTTTTTTCCTCCAGAATTTCCTTTGTAAAACTCCTTTGTGGATAATTAGGGTTTTCAGAGGCCTGCCTTCAGAGTCTTACCCTAATTTTTTCACCTGTTCCATTTTCACCTACCTCCTATGAAAGTCCATGATTATGAATCAGTGTTTTTTATGTGATGGCTAATCCCAGGGCCACCATGTGCAGCTGTATAGATTGTGCACTGTGTAATTCCAGGAAATGTCACCCTAGATTACAGAATTACTGATGTCCCCCCAGGGTTGTGCAGTTCGTTGGCCCTGTTACCGCCCCTGACACATTTATGATCTGTATAGACTAAAGATTGAGCAACTGTGTTTTGGGTTTTCTTGACCAGATTTTCTTTGTGTCTTTGGGACCAATGGTTGTATGTTCCTGATGTGTGCATTTGGGGTCATGTTCTGTATAATGATGCGGTATAGACAATGGGTTTATAGTGTCAAAGGTACATTTGTTGAGTCCTGTTTGTTGATCCATGACAACTTTTGGATCACAAGAGCAAGGTCTATAGGGAAAACAGCTTATCCTGTCTCTTGAATCGTAAAAACATCCTGTCTTTGCAAAACATGTCCAAAAGTACACTGTACAAGGAATGATGTATACATTATGATTTTCAGAGCAGAGGTAACAGGGTCGCTGAATAGCTGTTTTAGTTCAGAAGTACTAGCTCTCATTCTTGTGTATTGTCATGGGAGTGTGACATTTGTTTTCTTACCTTTTTTCTGGAGGAGGGTTAGGAGAGTCTGAGAGTCTTTACACTGGGTACTTGAAAGCATTTAGGATGACACTTTGTGTGGCAGGTACTATTTATTTTGGTGTTCATGATAGAGGCAAACCCAAGCCCATTTCTCTTCCATCACAGTTGTTAGTTGACAAAGTAAATATCTGAAGATTTCTCTCATCCTGGAGGCACATGATGGAGGTTGCTTGCTGAGTGGCTTAAGTGAGAAAATACCTCAACTAACAAGAGCTTCTTCAAAATATTTGTGTTGGCAACATCTTCCATAGAGTTTTGTAGCACAGAACTGTGACTTCTAAGAGTTTTACATCTGGAGGAGATTTGATTCATGTGTACCCAAAGACAAGAATCATAAAAGTGTTTAATTAACTCCACATCTGGTTAATACTAATTATTTGACTCAGTACTTTAAAGACTACCTTCTTGATCCAAAAAAAGCTGGTGAAGGTGCAGACTTCCCTTTATTTGCTCTGTAGTAAGATTTTACTTTGTTTTGTTTTTTCAACTTTATTGAGATAATTTACATGTCCTAAAATTCACCATTATAAATGTACAATTCAGTAAATTTTTAGTAAGCTTACAGAGTTGCACAGCTATTCCACAATCCAGTTTTAGAACATTTTCATAGCTACTGCCACTTTAAGCTCCAGAAAAACCACTGATCTGCTTTCTGATTCTGTGAATTTACCTTTCCTGGACATTTCATATACGTGGGGTCATTCTTTTGCCTCTGGCTCCTTTCACTTACCATGTTTTTGATGTTCATCCATGTTGTTACATCAGCAGTTTTTTTTTTCCTGCAGAGTAGTATTCCACTGCAGGCATAACTACATTTTTCTTATCTATTAGTAAGTTGGTGGCCATTTAGGTTGTCTCCGCTCTAACCATGATGAATAATGTTGCTGTTCACAGTGGCATACAAGTCTTCGTATGGACATATATTTTCGTTTTTCTTGAATAGATTCCTAGGAATGAAATTGCTAAATAATATGGTAATTTTATGTTTACCTTTTTGACGAATGGCCAGTTTGCTTTCCACAATAGCTGCACCATTTGCATTCCCACCAGCAGGGTACGAGGATTCCAGTTCCTCTATATCGTCTCCATCACTCGTTTCATTATTGATTGTTTTTTTGATTATTGCCATCTGATTGGTGTGAAGAAGTATCTTCTGCCATTTTAATTTGCATATCCCACCTGACCAATGATGTTGATCATCTTTTCATGTTTATTGGTCATTTTTATATTTTCTTTAGTGAACTGTCCATTCAAGACTTGCCCATTTAAAAAGTCATTTCGTTTATCTTCTTTGCCGAGTTGTAACAATTTTTTATCCTTGGTACAAATTCTTTATCAAATACATGATGTACATGTATTTTTCTCCTAGTCTGTGGCTTGTCTTTTCATTTTCATAATGTTATCTTTTGAAATGGAAAGTTTTTAATTTTAATGAAGTTCAGTTTATCAGTTTTCTCCTTTTTGGCCCATGCTTTTGGAGTTGTATCTAAGAACTGTTTGCATAACCCAGGGTCATGAGAATTTCTTATTTTTTCTACAGTTTTATAGTTTTAGCTCTTACATCTAGGTTTATGGTCCATTTTGAATTATTATTTTGTATGTATAGTGTGAGTCTCTGAATTTATTTTTTTTTTGCTTATGGATATCCAGTTGTCTCAGCAGTATTTGCTGAAAAGACTTTTTCCTGTTGACTTATTTTGGCATCATTGTCAAGTCAGTTGGCCATAAATGTAAGGGTTTATTTCTGAACTCTGAATTCTATTCCATAGATCTCTAAGTGTATCCTTATGCCATTACCACCTGTCTTGATCTATAGCTAGCTTTATGATAAGTTTTGGAACTAGGTAGTATAAGTCTTTTAACTTTTTCTTCTTTTTCAAAATTCTTTTGGCTCTTCTGGGTCTTTTGTGTATCCATGTGAATTTTAGGATCAATTTCCACCAAAAAAACCCAAAAATAAAACCTTCTGAGATTTTGATAGGTATTGTGCTGACCCTCTAGATCAGATGGAGAGGTTTGCTGTTTCCTTCTCCAGGAGAATTCATCTACTGATGCATAAATTATGTTTCATTCATTCTGTTGATGAGTTTTCAGTTCTTTACTTTTCTTTTTCCTTTTTCATTGTTAAGAACCATGTGAACAGTAGTCATGCCTGCTGGTGACCATGTAAAGTGTTTCCCTAATGAAGGCCCATACCTGAAATAGAATAGCTCAGGTATATGGCATGTGCCTCGTCCACTTTTCCAGATGATGCCAAGTTACATTCTGCAGTAGCTGTGCCAGCCTGCACTGTCGTGGCAGAGTGTGAGCGTCTGTGCTGTTCGGCAGCCTACCAACATTTGGTATGAGCAGACTTCCTATTTTAATTTTTCCAATTTAGAAGGTAATAAAATCATATTTTATTGTGATTTTAATTTGCAATTCCCTGATTATAATAAGATTGAGCATCTCTTCAAATGTTTATTAGCCACTGGGGTTTCTTTTTCTGTAAGATGCCTTTTGTTGATTCCTTTTGCTCATTTTTCCATTATGTTATTTATATCTTTCTTACTGATTTTTAGGATTTAACAAATACATGTTCTAGGCAATAACTGTCCTCTGATTAGTCTGCTTCCTTCCTTCTTTCCTCCCATCCATCCATCCATATAGTCATACTTTTTTAGTACTCAGTCATCGGTTATCTTTTAATTTATTCATTTGCTTTGGTTCAAATTTTTGTTTTTTAATTCCAACTTAGTTTTTGAAATTGTGTTTCCTTCTAGAATATCACTAACTGGCAACAAATGAAAAGCATTCCTTTAGTATTTTTTCTGCAGTGTTGATAAAATCGATAGCAGGTGTTTCAGGCAGGTAATTGACCAGTCAGTTACTCAGGAAATGTTTATAACAATGGTTCTCAACCTTGGCTGCGCATTAGAATCACTTGGGAGCTTTAAGAAATCCTGTTTTCCAAGCTGAACACTGGAGCTGCTCGATCAGAATCCCAGGCACTGTTATTTCACAAAGTTTCCCAGGTTATTCTGAAGCTGAGAACCCCTGGTTTGTAGAACGCTTATTCCATTCAGAGGGTAGTCCAGATTGTGGATTGCACAAGCCCAGTGTGTCTCGGGCTTGTGTGAGTGCAGCACCTGGAGCCCTTGTTTAAAATGCTGATTCCCTGGTGCCTCCACGGGTGGTTTTGACCAGTAGGTTTGGAGAGGAGCAGGAACTCTGTTTTTAATACATCGATGGGGTGCCTGATTTTTATTAGTTTAGGAAACTGTAGCAAAGCTTTTAAAAAAATAGCTGTGGAATCTTCAAAATAGTGACTTCAATTTATAACATTATATGACTGTAACTTTGGATTAAAAAACCGTATATTCTGTGACACCATCTGGGGAGACAAATCAATGCAGTGTTGGGAATCGCCAGCTGTGTTTAATTTGAAATCTTCTGTTTGAATCTTCTCTCCCTCCCTCCTCACCACGGGCAGTAACTCATCTCTGAGGGGTTCTGGTAGAAACTTAGGAGATATCACATCCCTAGGAACGAAGCACTGTGTACTGTAAACAGTCTCTAAGATTCAGAGCTGTTTGTTTTCTCCAAGCCCTGAAGTCTCATGGGGTAATTGTTTAAGTTGGAGCTCTCATAAAGGGCATGTGAAAAACATAAAGCAAGGTGTCAGGAAATGGAGTTCTGTGTATATACAAATGCCACGCTTGGTGTCGATGCCATTGTTTTCACAGCGTACGTTCCCCTCACCTCCAACCCCCAGACAACATCTGGGCTATGAGAGGTTGCTTCACAAATTGGACACATTGTTTACTTTTAATTATATAATGCTAAAGAGAAACTTGATAAATCTAATAATTTAGATATTGGGTAACAAAGCCAAACTGAAAACATATGTCAGCCTACATCTTGATAAGATAAACTTTCTAGCCATTCACTGCCCATTGAAAGTGCATACATATGAAAGGACTCTTTCTAAATGTCCAAATAGTTTTGGTTTTTACATGACATTTTTTATCTCTGATAAACTATGGCAAGGTTATCTAGTTCCTTACCCAGACTTTTGAATCTGTAAAGACTTCAGGGTATCACTTTGAATTCTTCAAAGTAGAGAGAGATTTTTGTTTTTGATTATACGAGATGACTTCATCTGGGATGTTTGGGGCCACGTTGTGTGTCTGTAATCTGGTTTGAGTCCTGAACATGTCAATGGCCTTCTGGCATAGGTGATGGTGGAGGGATTGAGCAATTTCCTCAAACCCAAAATGTCCCTGGTGTTGCAGAGCACAGTTCCAGAGAAACATGTAACTCTTTGAAACTTGTTTCAAGTTTCCTTTTAGAAGGAAATTTAAGAGTATAAATAATAGATGCTAGTGTAAGAAGCCCTGGAGAAGCTATGGGGTCATTTCATAGAAAGAACATTTAAGAATCAAGACTATTCTGAAATAAACCAGAGGAGGCCACACTGAAAAGATGGAGTCACCTGCAAGGATGCTGGCTGACTTTCCCGGTGACTGCATACTGATCCTAGTTCAGACCCTCTGGATAAGATTCCTGAGTTGTGGCTTTTCTGGAGGCAAGTGATGGTGCCTTTCCTCAAGAGGCTCTGTTATGAGCAGAGTCGACTGCCTTTGTCAAAAGCACAGTGGTATTTCTTGTAATTATACCTCCAGGCCTGGCCCATGGTAAAAACCTGTGCTTGTCTGTAGAAATCCTTTACTTTCTAGGCTTGGAGTGTTTCAACCCAGTCAGGCATGACAGAGTGACTTTTCTCTTCTCTTTTTCTAGTGCTCAAAGCTTCTTTCAGACACAAGTGTTATTCAGTTCTACCCAAGCAAATTTGTCCTTATCACTGACATACTTGATACATTTGGTAAGTACTAGTTTTATTCATCTTAAATCTAAAGAAGTAGTTTGTTTTGCCAGAAGTTGGATGGTTGAGTTGCTTCAAAATAGGTTCTGTTGTGGTTTCATTTTTGAGGTAAGTACGAGGGAAATCAAAACCCCCACCCTTACCCTGGCTCCCCTGCTCATTAATAAGAGTGCTGTTATTAAAAGAATTTTATTTTTTTAACTTAATCTTTATTGGCGTATAGCTGCTTCATAATGTGCTTGTTTCTGCTGTGCAGCAAAGCAAATCCGCTAGACATACACGTGTATCCACTCTTTCCCAGATTTCCTTCCTATTTCCGTCACCACAGAGCAGTGAGTAGAGGCCCTGTGCTACACGGCAGGTTCTCTTGAGCCAACTGTTTTATATATAGGTGTGTTTGTGTGTGTGTGTGTCTGTGCACATGGGCGTGCTCATGCACTCATTTGCTCCGTTGTGTCTGACACCTTGTGACCCTGTGGACGGACTGTAGCCCGCCCGGCTTCTCTGTCCAGGTCATTTCCCAGGCAAGAATACTGGAGTGGGTTGCCATTTCCTCCTCCAGAAAGAATTTTAAATTACTTGTTTCTCACCTTCTGATAGGCTAGTAAGGTGAGTGAGCGAAGTGAAGCGGGCTGGGGAGCACAGGTCTTAACCCAGGCCTCAATCCATTGCCAGCCAGCTCATAGCATCTGGAACCCACTTTGTTCAGAACTTAGCCCAGCATCTCTTCCCGGCCCTTCCCCACCCACGCTGGGTTTCTGTCCTAGGGAACGACAGCACCATGCACCCTGTTGCCCACTCTGGAAATCTGAGCATCTTCTCACCATGCCCCACACACAGTCTATCACCAAGTTCTTCTCCTCAGCCTCCTCAGTTTCTCCCCAGTACCCCATTTTCTGTCTTCTCTGTTGAAACCTTAGTCTAAGCCAAGCAGCTTAGACTGCAGCTCCTATGAGGTCTTCCTGCATCACTGTGGCTGCCCCTTGTCATGCGCTCAACCCCTCAAGCCAAATGATCTTTGGGAGCCCAGCAGAGAAATCTAGATGGAAGAGATTAACCAGGAGTCCCTTGGAGAAACAGGAGGTCTCCATGCTGCTTGTGATGGTCAGTGGCCAAGACATCATGCCATCAGCAGTTTGCCCAGACCATGCAGCCTGTGGGCTGTACGTGATGTTAAGCAGTGAGGTGCCCTGCAAACTAGGAGGTAGTCTCCTGAGAACTGAATGCGGAGGAGGTTGGCACATAACGTTAGCTGTCTTGCCAGTGGGCTCCCAACCTAGCAAGTCTAACCTGTAACCCATTGAAAGGTCAAATGTGTTAGGAAACAAAATGTCATTCAGAGAGACCATATATTTCTGTGTAGGAGACCGAGGACCTGAGTGTATTAACTGGAACAAGTGATAGAGAAACTGACTCATACTAGTCTTGGAGAAGGGAGGGTATTTATTGGCTTATGTTGAAATGTCCAGGGGTCATTTCTGGCTTCAAGTACAGCTGGATTCAAGAACTCAACCAGTATCTTCAGAACTGTGGCTTTTTCTAGTACTTTCTCTTGGGTTGACTTCATTCTCAAGCTTCACAAGGTGTCCCCAGCTTCTATCAGCTTTGCTGCTAGTAGTCCCAGGAGAAGGAAGGAAGTTCTAGCCACACTTTCCAGCAGAAGTCTTGGAATTCATCTCATTGATCTGGCTTGGATCACTCGTCAGTCCCTGAGCCAGTTATGGGCTCTGGAGGAGGGAATGTGCAGATAATCCAGAGCTCAGATACCCCAAAGAAGAAAGGTTGATGCTCTTTCCAGGAGAAAAGGGAATGGGAGCTAACTGAGCCAGGAAGAGACATCTAGGATCTTTGGGTTCAGATGATCCATGGAGGTGGTGTTGGGCACTCTGTTGGGTGCTGACAGTGTCAGCAAATAGGAAACAAAAATCCAGGCCTTTGTGGGCTGTGCCGCAAAGAGGAGATTCACAGAATACATAAGTAAACCTGATTGCATATTAGATGAGGACTGGTGCTGGGGTGGGGAGGAACCCAAATCAGCGCAGTGGGTGGGGGTGGGTGCACTTTTAAATAGGGTGGTTGGAGGAGGCCTCGCTGGGAAGCTGATGTGTGAGCAAGTACTTGAAGTACATGAGAGATGAACCACATGCTGGCAGCGTGGGGCCAGTTAGGACCAAGGAATAGCCGGTGCAAAGGCCCTGGGGTAGGAGCAGTCCTGGCAGCTTTGGAGAACTGAGGCCAGGGTGCTGCAGGCACCCACTCCAGTATTTTTGCCTGGGAAATGACCTGGACAGAGAAGCCGAGCAGGCTACAGTCCGTCCACAGGGTCACAAGGAGTCAGACACAACGGAGCAAATGAGTGCATGAGCACGCCCATGTGCACAGACACACACACACAAACACACCTATATATAAAACAGTTGGCTCAAGAGAACCTGCAGTGGTGAGTGGGGATGGGGACAAGGCCAGAACCTGGTGGGCCATGTAGGCCGTTGAAACGACTTGGGCTTTGACCTGGAGGACATGAGGAGCCGCTGAGGTGTTACGTAGAGTAAGTGCAAGTTCTGATTTAGTTTTTAATGTGCTTCCTCCGACTGCTGAGACTAGATTGTAGGGCAAGGGCGGGGCAAGGGGCCCAGTTGTGAGTCCAGTGCAACATTTCAGGTAAAAAAATGAGGGTGGCAGGGACCTGGGGAGGCAGTGGGGATAGAGAAGGGGGGGTGGTCCAGAACAGACAGGCGCTTTAGGCTCTCAGAATAGACATCAGTTACACACCCCTTGGGCCTCAGCTTGTCCTCATGCCCAGCTTGCCTTCAGGGAGCGAGGGTGTCAGTCAGCTGGAGAGGCTGGTGGCTGTGTCTGTTTCTCCTGACGGTTCTGTTCTCATGGCGAATTGACACGGTGACCTTCTGGTTTCCCTCGCCAGCCTCCTGCAAGTCTCTTTTGCCTGAGTCATCATCCCTGGGCGAGACTAGTTCCAAGAGGCTGATGAGCCTGCAAACCTGGCCAGATCCAGACATTAACCGTGTGAGAATTTGGGGCAGTCATTCTGTCAGCCTCTGTGGTGGCAGCCCAACCCCATACCTCAGCCAGCAGGACTGGTATGGTAGATGCCTGCTCTCCTTGCTGTATTCTAGGAATTAGCTGGGCTGGGGGTTGAGAATAACGGTGAGAAATCCTCAGCAAATAAGGGTTTTCTTTGGGCCTGTTTTAGATTCTTTAGTGATTTTTCAGTTACGCCGTCTTTGTAACAGGTCTATGAGGTAGGGTCTGTGATTATCCCGGAGAAGGCAATGGCAACCCACTCCAGTACTCTTGCCTGGAAAATCCATGGACGGAAGAGCCTGGTAGGCTGCAGTCCATGGGGTCACGAAGAGTCGGACACGGCTGAAGCGACTTAGCAGCAGCAGCTGTAATTATCCTCACTTCTCAGATGAGGGTGTTGAGGCACAAGGAAGTAAAGCAGCTCACCCACTTCCCCAAGGTAGTGAGCGGCAGAGCTGGGGCTCAGATTGAGTTCTCTCTGGGCAGTCAGAGCACCTGCTTTATTGCTCTTCAGTTTAGTTCAGTCAAGTCGCTCAGTCGTGTCTGACTCTTTGCGACCTCATGAACTGCAGCACGCCAGGCCTCCCTGTCCATCACCAACTCCCAGAGTCCACCCAAACCCTTATCTGTCACTTGGCTTATGGAGGAAATTCTCTCTATGAAAACTACAAGTGCATGTAGCCTTGACCCAGCAACTCACCTCTGGGAATTCATCCCAGCAACCCGAGTGACGGTCCAGAGGGGACCAGTTAAACAGAAGATGACACGTCTGTGCACTGCAGCACTAGGAGCCTCTGAGAGGGAGTGAAGCCGTGCTGTGTCCCGGTGTGGAAGGTACCCGGGTTATGTCATTGGGTGGAAAACTCAAGATGCAGAACAGCTATGAGAGTATGTTCCATTTTGTGTAAGAAAGGAGGGAAAGTTAGAACACTTGCTTCTCGTCACTTGTGTTTGCCTAAAGAAGCATTAGGAAAATACTCAAGAAACTAGTAAAAGTGCCTCCCAGCCCCCTGCCCCCCCCACAAACGAGGGTGGTCCAGGCAGTGAGGATCATTCGGTCCTCCTGTAGCCTTGCTGAATTTGGAATGGTGGGCATATTTCACCTATTCAAAGGGTTCCCGGAGGCATCCTTGTCCGGATCTGTTGTGAATAGCTTTCCTCAGCCCTGCGTGGCAGCCTGCGTGTTCATGGGCTGCGTGTTACACTTTGGGGCTGGAGAGCTGCTCTCTCCGTTTACAAAGGGGGTAGGACTCGCTTGCTTGAGTGGCAGCTCGGAGTGCTGAGTTCCATTGTGTGTGTGTCCCTGTTAACCTCGGCTCCACGGAACACGTGCTACTGTTGAGGGGCAGGTGGTTTGTGGTAGTGGATGAGGCTGATGGAGCGCGGGAACATCCAGCTGGGCGGGGATGGGGGACACCGCCCTGGGCGTCTGCAGTGCGCAGGCATAGCAGTTCTTTTGCTGGGTTCCCCGGAGGCTCTGAGCACTGAGCTGAGAGCTGGGCTCTGGCCTCTCTCTGCCTGCATTCCTTGCCTCTCCTCCAGGGTGGTGTGAACCTGAGCCTCACTTGTGGAACGGAAAATGAACTTCCCATTGTTAAGTTCTCGCAACTTCATTTGTGGAATGTAGACCTTGCCCCTGGGAACATCTGGGGAGAAGGTTAATTGGGAGAATGTGCAGGAAGCACATGTCTGTCCCCCTCTAGGAACTGGCAGGGTCAGTGTCAAAGTAAGGTGCTCAGAAAATGTTAACTGTTGTCACTGTTGTTACTGATCTCTTGCATTCCAGTGTCCTTGGTTTATAAGAAAGTGAATCAAGAAAGGTAAGGAATCTAGGATCAGGTGTTATTTCTCAAAATAGTTGTCCACTAACTTAATGATGTTGAAGCTGAATCTCAACAATGATGTTGAAGCTGAAACTCCAATACTTTGGCCACCTGATGCGAAGAGTTGACTCAGTTGAAAAGACCCTTGATGCCGGGGAAGATTGAGGGCAGGAGGAGAAGGGGACAACAGAGGATAAGGTGGTTGGATGGCATCACTGACTCAATGGACATGACTTTGGGTAAACTCTGGGAGTTGGTAATGGACAGGGAGGCCTGGCGTGCTGTGGTTCATGGAATCAGAAAGAGCTGGACACTACTGAGTGACTGAACTAAACTGATGTTAACAAAGGAAAACACATGTTCACCAAGCTCTTTTGGCTGAAAATGGTTGAGTAGTTAAAGACCCCTTAGCATATGAAGGTGAAATACAAAAATGTCTTTTTTTAAAAAAAGGCCGGTTTTGGAGAGGTGGTAAGCTTTTTGTGGAGTAAAGGCACTGAGTTCTCTGAAGTCGGGTCCACACACCCGAGGAGGTGTGAGAGGGCACTCGGCTGCCCAGCGTGGCCTGCTGTGCTGTGCGTGTGCGGTCCCAGTGCTCGGAGTTCCATGCTCATCTCAAGAGGCCTCTCGGCATCAGATGTGGCTGCCTTGGAGAGCCTGTGACTGCAGGTAACCAAATGCTTCCTGCCAGGAGGTCAAAGGCGGTAGCTTTGAGAACTGGGGCTCAATCCCTGAGGCTTCCTAAGAACTTCTAAATTGAATCCATGATTTGGGGCCGTGGTTCTTGTCTTCAGTTACATACCTGGAGAGCTTTGCCCCAGACCATTTACATTAGCACCTCTGAGGACAGGCTCCACACAAGCATATTTTCAAGTGCCTCAGGGGATTCCCTGGTGGCTTAGTGGTAAAGAATCCCCCTGTAGTGCAGAAGATTCGGGAGACTCGGGTTCAATCCCTGGGTTGGGAAGATCCCCTGAAGGAGGAAATGGCAACCCACTCCAGTATTCTTATCTGAAGAATTCCATGGACAGAGGAGCCTGGTGGGCTACAGTCCATGGGGTTGCAAAGAGCTGGACAGCTAAGTGGCTACCACTTTCACTTTCAGCCTATCAGATATGCCTGCTAGTGTTGGAGAGTCTCCTGTGGAGGTGGCTCACCTTGGGAACGGGTACTAGCCGCTGCAGTCCTGGAAGGGGCCCCTTGGTGTAAGCCCTCTTGGAGGTTGCCATTGACCCCACCATAGAGCCTGTAGATCCCAGGCTCTGCTTGTTTCTTTTTGAAGTATAACTGACCTGTGTTAGTTCCTGTTGTATAACACAGTGATTTCAAAATGATCTCCACAATAAGTCATTAGTATTTGTCATGATATAAAGATTAATACGTAGTTATTGACTTGACTATATTCCCCATAACTACATTTCATACCCGTGAGTCATTTATCTCTCTCACTGTTTCTCTCCTTCCCCTCCTCCCTGGCAACCACCTGTTTGTTCTTTGTATCTATTACTCTCTGTTATTTTTGTTAGTTTGCTTTTAGATTTCACATATAAGTGAAATCATATAAGTGAAAGACAGTATTTGTCTTTCTCTGTCTGACTTACTTTGCCTGGCATAAGTAAAGGATCACTTTTCTGCCTCTTCACAGAAAGTTGTTAAGTTCCCTGTTTTAATTAAAATCCAGAAGAATCATGGCTTAAATATTTGGTCCACTGGGTGGCAGCATACTCTTACAGTTGAAGCTCATCATCTCTGGCCCTAATTAAGAAATGTTAATTTAGTGTTTGCACCTGAAGGGCATGATGCTGACACCATATGTCCTTTTCTCCCCAGGGAAGCTGGTGTACGAGCGCATCTTTTCCATGTGTGTGGATAACCGCAGTGTCTTACCAGGTAATGTCATAGCTGTTACAACGGGTTTCATTCTGCCCTCAAGTCAGGGTTTATCGAGACCTGAAATTTTTTGTGTGTTAAAAGTTAAAGAAACACTATTACAGTTTACTGATCATCTCAGTCTTTGTAAAGCAGATTTTTCCAACAGCCCGCTAGGGATTTGAGCAAGTAATTTGAATCTGCAAGAATGAAAAGGTCCTATGATTAGATTTAACTGAACTTTTATACCAACTTAAATTTCTCTGCTGCTTGACATTTTAATATTTTTCCTATATATCTTTCCTAAGAAACAAATTGCTTTATAGAGCTAATTTTATATTAAAGAACAATGTCAAATAAATCAATAATAACAGATGCTTTGCACGTACAGTATATGCCCAAGTGATGTTTGCATTAAATTTATTGCTGCTCAGTTTTGAACTCTCAGGAGGTTATAATGGGACAATGAGATCACAAATTTACTTTGTCACATAAATGAAGATGACAATGAGGCTAGTATGGAATTCTCAACAGCATCCATTCTGTCTTACTCCTCCTCCTGAGTTCCTAGCACTGCTGGGAGGAAGTGTGCTCATCTGTGCAAGTTAGAACAACAGGCTGTCTTCACTTTCATCCCACCTCCTCCTGCTCCTGCTTCCCTGGAGGATGGAGCGATGGCCTCAGACAGACCTGTAATTTGACTTTTCTTTTTGTCTGTTAATCTGTCTTGTCTTGTCTTTCTGGTTTTCTTTCTTTTTTGTCTTTCTCTCTCTGTGTCTCTTTCTCTTTTGCTGTTTCATTCATTGTCTCTTTTTTCTCTCTTCTCTCTTGTTTCCTTCTTTTCCTTCCTTCCATCATCTTGTTGTTAAAACTAGTTAATATGCACATTTCTCAGAAAGCAAGAAAGAACTCTGCAGACCTTCAGAGCTAGAAAAGCTCTTTGGAATCACCTCGTCTTGTTTTCTTGGGGGGCACACCCAATGGGAAAGAGCTAGGAACTTGGCACAGTCCTGCCACCAGCAAGTGAGAGCCTGGCTCTGAGTGCTGGACCTCCACCATTCGTTATGCTGGCCGCTTGGTCCCATGAGGCTCTTGTGCACTAGATATTGACCAGTCCAAACTGAGATACGCTGTGAGTATTAAAAAAAAAAAAAATTGGATTTCAGAGGCTTAATGCAAATAAGAGACCATGAAGTATCTCCCTGATTTTTAAGTTTACATGTTTACATATTGAAATGATATTTAGATGAATTAGATTAAATGGAGTATATTTTAAAATTACACGTTTTTGTTCTAGCTCTTTGAATGGGGCTCACATGGTATTTCCATTGGATAGCACTGCACTCCACCCTCCCCTCCACCACATTCCCACCTGCAGTGGTTTTTAACAGCTCCTCACACATTCTAGGCTTCTCAGGACTGGGAGGCAGGGGCCAGCCTGATGGAAAGGCCTTTTCTGTCAGCTTAAGGATTTGGCAAATTTGGTGCATTTTTTTACACTCGCCAGTGTTTCTTCCATGTCTATATCAGCAGCAGTAAACTCGCAGCCTGCAGGCAGAATTAAACCCAGTTAGGTGTTTTCTTTGGCTATAAGAGTATTTTTTTAAATGCTATTTGGTATAGTTTCTACTTCTTCCTATTGTGTATACCTGATTAGAAATGTTTATATCACCTGCCTGGCCCCTAGGGGCATTTATGTTCATACCTACTGCAATAATTTTCCTTCCTGTCAGTTTTCACTAACTATACCAATAACATTTTAGGGCTAGTTAAGGAAAAACTGGGCTTCCCAGGTGGCTCTAGTGGTACAAAACCTGCCTGCTAATACAGGGGATGTAAGAGATGCAGGTTCGATCCCTGGGTTGGGAAGATCCTCTAGAGGAGGGCATGGCAACCCACTCCAGTATTCTTGCCTGGAAAATCCAATGGACAGAGGGTCTGGTGGGTCCATAGGGTCCCAAAGAGTCCAACACAACTAAAGCAACTTAGTATGATTGCACGCAAGGAAAAATTACTAACAGCTTTCTCCCTACTTGAACTATAAAACTATAAAAGTTCAAAATAAAAGGCTATTTTCATATTCACTTTTAGTTCTTGTCTAAATGTGCTAATTAATTAGCATGTTTATTACTAAATTCTTGCCTTCCCAAATACTTGTTGTTTTTTAACCTTGAATTGGGCTTTTGTTTTCTTGAAAATAATTTCATTTCTCCCCTTTCAGTTAAAATCCTTATCTGCATCTATATTCTGTTTCCTAGAACCTGAAAAGGAGAGGGGCAAACTTTTCTCAAAATCTTTTCTCTTTAATCTTGGGGATGACTCTTAACAATAATTATAAAGGAAACTTTTGAAATCTACTATGCAGAATTCTGCTAAAGAAATTATGTGTAGAGAGAAGTCTGGTGGCATGTGTACTGATTCTTTCCATTTAAATCAAGTTCAGACTGTGATCTTAGTATTTGAGCTCTTTACCTGCAGGAGCTTTAACTGAAGCATAGCTCTTACCGGTTCGGAAAGATACTGATGTCCTTTGGGTTGACAGAAAATACATGCTGCTAGATTTGGTAATTTTCCCCCAACATTTCTTCATCCAGCATATGAGTGAAGAGCGCTTGTACTCTAAGTGGTATAACAATTTCATTTCCATCTTGGGGTGTGTACCTTGGGTCTCTTATGTTGTGGTTCTCCTCATTAGCCATGGGCACTCCTGTCTTTGGGGTTCCCTGTGGCTGATACAGCTGCCTCTGGATAAGCGGTGTCCTTAGCTGACCTGGCCTTTCAGCTCATCGTATTAAGATGACGTGGCACCCCTATGAGCCCTGTTACGTAAAAAGACGTCTCACTGCCAGGGTCGAGACTTGACAAATGGAAGAGAATCAGACTCACTGGTCTCCTCCCTTCTCTTAAAATATCCACAGAAGTTCAGGGTTGAAAAAAGGAGCCCATAAAGGAAAACAAGTGGAAACTGGAAGAAAATGTCTCAGCTCTTCTTTACATTGAGGCCTCTTCTGAATTAATTTCCAGATTCTAAATCCATTCTCCATATAGCAGCCCAGGCTTTGCCCAGAGCTCTTCAGGGAGCTGCCGTCACACTTAGAAGAACTCCCAAACTCCTCGCCAAGGCTGCAGCCCCTCGTGACCTGGCCTCTTCTCGCCTTCCTCTCGCATCTCTTTGGGTCACTTTCTTGTTCTCTGACCAGACCCACTGGAATGTAAGCTTCATGAGGGCAGGGTCTCTTATGTGCTGTGCTCTCTTATCTCCCTGGAACCTAGAATACCACTTCTAGTTGGCTCCTGAGACGTTCGTCGTGAGCAGATGAAGAAATGAAATGTACTCTTGAGCTTGCTATAACATTTTTTTCTTCCCATTTTTTTTTTAACTTTTTTCTGTAAGATTTAAAGTCCTGCATAACATAATCCTTTTCCTAAATGATCTCTTGAACTGGAAGGAAAATCTAAAGCCTTGGTATTGCATATGTGGATTATTGCATAGCTGGCTGTTGGTGTGTACACACAGGACATCTTGTCTTGGTGTGATGTCCCACTCTCCCTGGCAGCCCGATTCTGTGTCATCCCACCCTTTGCTGCACCTCCGTTCCCTCAACTGGAAAGCAAAAGTTTTTAGTAGATGACCTCAGAGACTTATTTTTGCTTTTGGGTCTCAAGTCACATGATTCAGTCACATTAAGGGAAGTTAACCTCACCCCTCCTCTGTTTTCCAAAAGGCAAGATTGACAAATGAATTTAAGAATAGCCCTTATCTTTTCCTATCTAGATCTCTTGGAACTTGAAAAAAAGTTACTTTTAAGTACATGGATTCAGGCCAGGAGAGGAAAAATGGTAATTTCCCTTCTCTTAGAAAATGGCAAGTGAATAATTCTCCAATGAATGAAGCATGCCAGAACATCCAAAAATAGATAAATACTTGAGATTGCAGTTCTGAAATATCTGCAGTTGTGATTACTGACTGTTCTCTGTTAGTGAAGTACCTAGAATTTTATGGAAATTTTATGGAATCTATGGCTGATTCCATAGATATTTTGATCACTTTAATAGTGTACCACCAAGTAGCCAAAAGTAGAACCAGGGGTGAAAAATGACTCACTGAGCAACATGATGAGGACGACAGGCTAACATTCGTTTGTTATGTTCTGTAGTAATCAGTTACTCCCATTTTGGTTGAATCCTAGAAGTGTAAAGCATGCTGAGGGGCGGGATTGGGCTCCAGTTTGTGCAGAAATCATTTAAATGTGAGAGTTCAACAGTAGCCTTCTTGGTGTTGAATAGTTTTTTGTCTGTCTGTTTTCATTTTTCCGTACTCTTTTCCATTTCTTACTAAGATGTATGTCCTTGATTGGGCTTGGTCATCAGTTCCAGAAAATTCAAAATCACGGTAAAGAGAATCCCAGCTGGCAGCAGCCTGTGGTGCCAGCCGTCTTGACTTCTGTCTTGCTCTTGTGGTTCAAGGTGGTTATGGAGGTTCCGGCCTTTGTATCTGCATTCTTGCCAGCAGGAAGGAAGAAGAAACGAAGATCAAGCCCCTTCCCTTGGAGCTAATTCCTTGCACTCCTGTGTATATCCTGGGACCTTAACTTGGGCACATGGCCACACTGAGCTGCAAGGATGGCCGTATGCCCCGCAGAAAATGAGAGCCCTGTTATTAAGAAGAGAGCAGATAGTAGGGGGAAGTAGCATTTTTGTCACAAGGTGACTCAAGTCTTCAAGTGGTATGGCAGCCTAGCTCTGATTTCTCACCTCAAGGTCTTGACTGAGCATACACGTCAGGTCCATGTGATGTTTAAAGCACAAACTTCCATTGCATTTCATGTTACAGTTGCAGGTTCCTCGAGCATCTGGAATTCTCAGCAGTATCACTGTAGTTACTGGTGGGTACACCAAGAGCCTCTGGATTAAATTAAAGTGGCTAAGAATATAGGCTGTGGAGCCAGACTGCCTGAGTTTAATTCTAGTTCTTACGTCTGCTTGCTGTGTGCCCTGGGCAAGTCCCTAAACTTCGCAGTGCCTCACTCTCTGTGTCTGTGAAAGAGGACCATGAGAGTGCATGGCTTGAAGGGCTCTTGTGGGGACTGGGCGAGCCGATGTCTGTAAAGTGCTCTGAATGGCGCCTGGCCGTTAGAAAGCCTCTGTGTGTCAGCTCTCATCGTCACTGGTTGTTTCCTAGTAATAACGATGTTTGAAAGGAAAGCCGTGGAAGGACTGGGCACCCCACCCTTCTGCTGCACCGTAACTGTTTTCTGTCCCAGGACTCAGAGCAGCTGTAACAGATCCCAAGAATTAGGAAGGCTGATGGGTATTATTTTTGTTTTACAGATCACTTCTCTCCAGAGAACGTAAATGACACAGCCAAAGAAACATGCTTAAATTGGTTTTTCAAGATCGCTTCCATCAGGGAACTCATTCCAAGATTGTATCCTTTTTTTCTGCCTGATGATTTTAAAAATAGGCTGCAAGAGCTGCACTGTCAATAGAGAATGTGTGATGGGCTGCCCTGAGATTCCTGCTGAAAATGGGGTCCTGTTAGGGCCGCTCGCCTGGAAGCACAGCGCCAGCCACACTGTCCAAGAAGCCCTTGGACTCTGGCTCTCTCCAGTTCTCTGGAGAGAGAGACTGTGACTATGGTGCTGTGTACCAGGCTTTTGTTTCCCTGAAGAACATTCCCACATTAATTTTCTCAGTCAAAATGCTTCGGGGTTTTTTTGTGTATGTTTTCTCTGGTCTCAGGACTTTGAAAGGAGCAGGGTCTAGCTTCTCTGCACAAACACCAGTGTTGAAGAATAGACAGTCTGACTTATATACAAAAGGAATATTAGTTCTCTAAGTTTCATCCTTTCCTCATAAAGCCTCAGTTGGAAGTGCTCAAAACCCAGTTTAAATTTCAGCATGTAATCGTAAATCAGCATATAACATTTTCCAAATTTTATTTTAAACAAGAATAAAACCTTGAAAACCAAACGTAGAAACCACAAGCCACTCACTGATTTAATTCTTTGGAGTGTCAAGGGTGGTTGTGGCCCCCCTCCTGAAGACACACCTCGTTCTCTGCGTGAACGGTTAGGCTTTTCCCCATAGGGAACAGGCAGTCTGGAAAATGTCTTCCTTAATGGAATATTTTTGTAGCTACGTGGAAGCTTCCATCCTGAAGTGTAACAAGTTCCTCTCCAAAACGTAAGGCTCTTCTTAAATGTCCAGAGCCATACATTTCCAAAAACTTTCTCTCTCGCACACGTCCTTGCGAATGGTGCAGCAAAAGTAGCTGTCATTCTTGGACTGCTTAGTGTGTAGAAGATCTGGTGTTGTTCACCTTCCATCCACGTTCTCATTTAACCCAAATGAACACTTAATGAAATAGAGACCAGTTTTTAACCTCTGTTTTACGGAGAAGAAAACTCAAGCTGGGAGAGGTTGGTTGACTAGCTCCTGGAAGATCAACTGGATTTGACATCCGAGCTCTGCTGTTCCTGGCTGTGTGGTCCAGAGAAAGTTACTTAGCATCTTGACCCCCAGTCTCCTCGGTGAACAAGCCCTGTGAAGGGGATCTGTGAGCGTTCATCAAGCTGCACACACCACACTGGGAGCGGCCCCCATGGGCCCTCGTTCAGTGTCTTTGTGGCTGCTGTCCAAGATGATGAAGAGGTCAGAGATGTCAGAATGAAAAGCCCTTGCCCTTGAGCCCCCTGCTACTCTGGGTCACCTTGGATGTTGTTTTGAGAGTAGTTTCGCGGAGCCAGGAGAAACCAAATCTGCGTTCTGAGTGGCGGTGGACACCATCTAGATAACCCCTCAGAGCCACGGGCTGACTTGTGCTCTGAGTTGGGTTTAGCATGTGTACCAAGTGTGTTTGATTGAGATCTGGGGATGCCTGGGGAGTTTTCGTTCACCAGTTGGGAGAGAGTAAGGCTTGGGGCAGAGGGAAGTCCTATGTGTCCAGAGGAATAAGAAAGTCACAGTTCACTTTGAGGGGGATGCTGGGGTCAGGCGTTAAGAGTGGGCGGAGCATGGGGCAGTAAATCTATGGCAAAGGGATATAGATAACAGCTGAAATATTGAGAAGGGCAAGGGGTGACCTAGTGACCTGTCAATGGATGATAACCGGGCGTGGGACAAAAACTTAAATTAGTAAAAGTGACCTCAAACAGGAAAAAAGTGAAGATTAGACTCCAGCCCCGAAAAGATGGTAGAGATGAAAGAAACCATTCAAAAAATGAATTATGGCAAGAGAGAGAGACTTGGTACATGGCCTTAGAAAACGTCAGCTTTGACCTTGGTTTTGTTTCTGAAACCTGATTTTACCCCCCACCTTTAGGAAGTCTAAACGTAGACTTTTGGGTGTAAATGCTGCTGTCTTTTCCTCTCTCGCAGGGGGATTTCAGAGTGTCTGCCGCGGCTGACATGCATGGTCCGGGGCATCGGGGACCCACTGGTGTCGGTGTACGCAAGGGCCTACCTGTGCAGGGTGAGACCACCACGTCCTGCCTCGTCCACTGTTCATGCTTCTCCCTCCCCGCCACCTCAGGAGCACTGGACGAAGGACTTCATTAGCTGCTAATTTTAGAGCACAGCTTGTCCACAGAAAGCAGGGCTGTAGGATTTCTGTTTAAAATTAATTTCTAAGTAGACCCACTTACCCGTAACTCTAATTAGGGTCATCATCTCACAAATGAACTGGGTTTCAGAACTAATTGTTTCTCCCTTCTTGTTGGGAAGGAGGCTCCCAAGGCCTTTCGGCTGATAGGTTACTTCTCATTGACTCAAAATGTGCTTTCCCTCTGTCTTTTTGATTGTTTCATCAGATTTGTGGTCTCTATACTAAAGAGCTGGCTCAGAGCGCGAGCTGGTGAGGGCTGTCTGGCAGGGAGAGGCTCTCTTGGTGACGCAGACATCAGGCTCTGTGTGCCTGGCCTTGGAGGGCTGCTCTGCTGGGTTCAGATTGTAGGTCACTCAGCCTTTCTCTCCTCAAAGCATCCTGAAGCTCCTGCTTAAAACTAGTAAGTTTCCATTTATGAAAAATGCACCCTGTGGAGAGTTTACAGTCATTTTTCTTCAACTCACATGGGGCCATTGCCTATTGTCAGCTTTCATGGGAGTCTCCCTTACTGGTTCCTTCGGCATCGTTTACCTTTAGAGGGGTTATTTCCCCTATTCTGTAGGGTCCTGGTGAACCCCAGACTTCTTGAAGACAAAGCTACTGTTAGAGACTTATCCCTCCCCTACTGTGAAGGTGAAAGCTGTTCAGTCATGCCCGACTCTTTGCGACCCCGTGGATTATACAGTCCATGGAGTTCTCCAGGCCAGAATACTGGAGTGGGTAGCCATTCCCTTCTCCAGGGCATCTTCCCAACCCAGGGATCAAACCCAGGTCTCCAGCATTACAGGAGGATTCTTTAACCAGCTGAGCCACTAGGGAAGCCCAAGAATGCTGGAGTGGGTAGCCTATCCCTTCTCTAGGGGATCTTCCTGATCCAGGAATTGAACCAGGGTCTCCTGGATTGCTGGTGTGTTCTTTATCAGCTGAGCTACTAGTGATCATCAACACTATGAAATTAGAAGGTGAGGATGCAGCCTTTGATCAGCTTCTTTTACCTGACATCTAGCATATGATAGCAGCCCTGTGGTCTGCAATGTCTCAAAGAAATCAAAATAATTTCCCTCAGAGTGAGAAGCAGACATCCTTAGGAAGAATACTTTTTATAGGTCCATTCCCTAATAAAGGAGAAAAGAAGAAGCTTTCCAATTAAGCGCACCTGCTCCCTTGTAGTAACTGAGGCCAAAGTATTTATGCATTTCCATCTGCTTGAAACTGGCATAGATTTTTCACAGAAGAATATCAGATATATTTCCTCCAGCTTCAACTCTGTAGTATCATGAAGTTTGAATGCTCCTCCCTGGTCAAAGTTTGCTGAGGGCCTATTGTGTGCAAAATTGGACTGGATCCTGTGGGGTGGGGTGGGGAGGATGTAAAGATAGCCTTGTTTGTATATTTGCGCTCTGCTGCCTTTCCTCTTGTAGCATTCTTTGAACTTACCTTCACATCAGTAATAAAGACCTAGAATCTTAGTGTGTCTAATGACACAATTATTATATAGAAATCAGAAAGAGAGGGGAAAATTCATTCCCTGCAAACCTGCTCAGTTTTAAAGTTTGAAGGAAGGTACACAAGCTAGTGAAAGATATTTGTTGCATATAAAGTGCCTCCCCTGGAGGCTCAAATGGTAAAGAATCAGCCTGCAATGCAGGAGAAACTGGGTTTGATCCCTGAGTTGAGATGATTCCTGGAAGAAGGGAATGGCAGCCCACTCCGGTATTCTTGCCTGGACAGTCCCATGGACAGAGGAGCCATGGCTACAGTCCATGGGATCGCAAAAGAGTTGGACATGGCTGAGCTACTAACGCTTTTGTTCACTTTCACATTCAGAGTACTTTTGCATGGCAGATGCAGCTCTAAAACTCAGTGGCAATGAGGAGAGATTACAGACATACCCCAGGAAAGCTGGATGAGATGTCCTGTATCTGAAATCACTTGTGCCAATTCAGGCAGAGCACCCTTTCCTCTGGTTGGGTAGTTACTGAAAATCTTTTATATGAAAAGAATAAGAGACAGTGAGCATTAGTAAGGACTCTTTCAATTCCAAGTGGCAAAACCCCAGTTCATAGTACTCTGAAAAAAGGTGGGGATTTGTTGGCGCTCGCATCTGAAGAGCCTGGGGTGGTCCCGGCATGGCAGACCCAGGGACCCCGAGCCGTTTTGGGAGCTGTCTCCTTCCTCGTGGCTCAGCTCTGCTCTCCTCTGGGTGACCTCAGTCTGCAGCTTTCTCTTTCCATATGGTGGAAAGGCTTCCATCCTCTCATCTTAGGAACCTCAGTGACAAGATTATCTTTTCCCCAGTGGTTCTAGCCAGTTTCTGGGCAGAATCTCACGGAACCACCTTGGGTCCTTTGTCTATACATATGCCAGTCACCGTGACCGTGGGATGGAATATGCCTGTTGACTGAGCCTGGGTCACGTGCCCACCCTGGCAACCCAGGGTTGGCTGGGTCCAGCTGCCGCAAACCTCTTTATCTGAGAGGTAAGTTTGAGTCCCCAAAGACAAATCCACTTTGCTGATTCCAGAAACAGAGAGAGTGAGTGCCAGGGAGGCAGAAACAACAGATGGATATCGTAACTGCCCTTGCTACTCTAGGTAGAAATTTTTTTCGACCTGAGCAGATTTCCAAGCTGCTCATTTGGCTTTATGGAAAGAGATAAACAAAACACAAAGGCAGTGAGTAGGCAGGGCGTGGGGGGTGCTCAGAGCTGTTTTTTAAAGGAAAGTATGATTAACTCCTCTTCTAAGTCACAACCCCTTCAATTCATCTCCACTGCTTGTCCATTGGGCCTTTCTTTGCTGTCGCCTAACAGGTAATTATTGCTTTTTCTACAAAATGATCAGTAGAAGGAAACAATAGAATCAGAACACAGTAAAAATGGATCTGACAGTTGTTGTTAATATTTTTTTTTAATTCCTATACTTGTCCTTGGAAGCATCTCCAACAGCTATAGAGAGCTGCCCCTGGAATTTACTGCCCCAGTAGATCTTGCATAATTTCCGTCAAAGGAATTCTTACAGACATCTAAAAAACACCATTATCGTTAATCTTCATGACCTCTGGGTAGCTGTGGGGGGAGGTGAGTGGTAGAAATCTGTCTTCCCTGGAAGAAACAGGGTCCCAGAAAGCAACTCCTCTTACAAAGTTGTTTTTGTGCTAAAGCAGCTGTGTGGAATTGAGGTGCATTTGAGGAACTCAGTTTAAGGAACCTTATGGTGCTTTGTTTTACATCCATGTAGTCCCTGCCATTTTTGTAACCTTTACTCTTCCATCCGACTCTAGAGCCCTGGCCACCTTCTCTGTGATTAGCAAATTTTTTTCTAATAAATATTCTGAAAATATTACATATCTTTTTAAAACAATGAATGAAGGAGTTGATGGATTATAGTTTTGTTAGGCTTCATGCTTGTGTAATAAGAAATTTGCTTAAAATACATCAAAACTTATGTCTGCTTCCCTGACTGCCCAGCAAAGAATGAATGTGTATATTTTAACAGTGCCACAGTGAAGTCCCAGCTGACTCTCTTACATACCAGAATCTTTTTGCTTCATTTAATAAGTACAGCCACATGTGTGTTTATCTTTTAGAGAGGAAAAGGATGTCGTATACACTGTCTTGAGAGTACATTTCTCCTTAGTGCCGTATTGATTTGTTCCCTTGGTCATCTGTTCAGAAATACTTTCATTACCTTGGGGAAATTGTGAAGATGATTACTGCAAATGTTGCCCTTTTTTTCATTAAAAATAGCTCCTGTGGTTTTTCTTATAAAAGCGAGATATGCTTGTTGAATAAGAAAATAAATAAACAAAAGGAATGAAGGTTACCTTTCTGGACGTCTCTATGCTTATATCTACCTACATGTGTATTTTTAATTTACAAACATGCATCACACTGTATATGTTATTTGCAACCTGGTTTTCCACCGTCAAGGTTATTTCATTTTGTTTGGCTATAGGTGGGCATGGAAGTGGCTCCACATCTCAAAGAAAGCCTAAATAAGAACTTTTTTGACTTTCTCCTCACATTCAAACAGGTAGAGAACACTCTCAGAAGAGCCAGTTGATGTGATGGTTGCATGATTACAGATTCATAAAACCCAGTTGGTTTTCCAAGTCGAGATTGCCTTAAAGCTCTTAAGATGTGTAAACCCTAGAAAATTACACTCGCATCTGTTACAGACAATTAAAATGTGTTGATTGTACTGAACGAGCAAAGAGGATTAATATGCATGTGTTAATAAGAAACGTCTCCGGTTGATCAGACTTTCTTCTTAGCGTCTGCTGGGTCCATTTTTATCAGGTTGCTTCTCTTCACAGCACACATTCCCAGAACGGCTCAGCCTGGTGACATGGGAAACTGTGTGTTTTTTTCTAGTTAAAAAAAACCTGAGAAGCCAGGCAGTTTCTCTCCGGGCCGTTCAGATGCTTGCAGATACGCTCACGTGTTCTCTGCTCTGTGACTTCCCCTCCTTTTCTGAGTGTTTGTTTGGTCTCCTATAGATTCACGGGGATACCGTCCAGAACCAGCTGGTGCTCCAGGGCGTGGAGCTTCCGTCCTACCTCCCCTTGTACTCGCCTGCCATGGACTGGGTCTTCCAGTGTGTTTCCTACCACGCTCCCGAGGTAACTGCCCGGTGGCTTCAATGTGAAGTTCACTCCCATCTTCTGAGTCGTAAGGACCCAACACCCGAGTGCCCAGTAACGTCATAATCAGGGCCCTCTCACAGCGATCCACTGTTGTGTCTGGCTCTGCGCTCAGCCCTTGTCCTGCATTGTGTGAATCTTAAGTGGTTGTTTGGCCTGCTCTTCACATGTGAGCCCTGGGCTCAGGGTGCCTAAGTCTGAATCTCAGCTCTGTTGCTTGCAGCTGTTTTGACTAAAGCAGAAAGCTCAAGTCACTTGTCCCTAACCATGCAGCCTTTTTTCTTTATCAGTGAAATGGGAGCAGTAGTAATTCCTGTTTTCTGGTCTATTGGGTAGATCAGACAAGATGGTCCATTGCTCCCGAGGTAACTGCCCGGTGGCTTCAATGTGAAGTTCACTCCCATCTTCTGAGTCGTAAGGACCCAACACCCGAGTGCCCAGTAACGTCATAATCAGGGCCCTCTCACAGCGATCCACTGTTGTGTCTGGCTCTGCGCTCAGCCCTTGTCCTGCATTGTGTGAATCTTAAGTGGTTGTTTGGCCTGCTCTTCACATGTGAGCCCTGGGCTCAGGGTGCCTAAGTCTGAATCTCAGCTCTGTTGCTTGCAGCTGTTTTGACTAAAGCAGAAAGCTCAAGTCACTTGTCCCTAACCATGCAGCCTTTTTTCTTTATCAGTGAAATGGGAGCAGTAGTAATTCCTGTTTTCTGGTCTATTGGGTAGATCAGACAAGACGGTCCATGTACAGTGCTTGGTGGAGGAGGGCCTCACACACAGTGCTTGAATGTTTATTGTGTCATTGGGATTGCAAATGTGGTTTTTATATCTGCACAAGAGAACCGGGAAAGAGATAAGACAAAGTGTCACTGGAGGGCAGAGTTTGGATTGTTTTAACTTATTTTTCTTGCCCAATCTGTATTTTAACTTTTCAGCAAGTATAATGCCTTGCTTATATTTTAATTTTTGCAAATTTTAAAGTATGAGGAGTAAAATAGGGCCATCTTGTATTCACCTAAAAAATAGGTGAATTTTTAATCAAGTAAATTGATTTTAAATCAAATCAGTTTAATAGAAGATTCTTTGAAAACTTGTGGCCATTCTCTCTGATCGTAAAGGTAGTCTCAGCCACCACATGCTTGCCCAGGCTCACAGGAAGAAAAACCAATGACTTGACTGATTCAACTTAATGACTGAAACCCATGAGCAAAACTGATACATTTGAAAATAAGAACACTTATTCTTTTTCTCCTTAAAGAACAGCAAAATTGGATTAAAAACAAAAAGTACGTGTCATAAGGCATTCTTCCTTTTATTTTAAGTGGCAGTAATCTCAGAGGATGGCAGAAGCTGGGACTAGAGCTTTCCTGGGGAGTAAAACTCTAGGAAATCATTATTGTACCAGAAGAAGTGATTAAAAAAATTAGGTCACCCGAATAATAACAAACTCTGATTCTTGGGGCATTTAAACACCGAACTTGTAGTGTCTCATAAGAAAAAAATCATTTTTAAAATGTGGAAGAATTAATGTCAGTGTGGAGGGTGGTGTTGAAAAGGTTTGTGATAAAGTGATAGCTAAAAAGCTCTTTGACGGTGGCTGGGATGTGTCCCCCCGGGGGTTGGAGCTGTGTGTGTCTTTAAGGGGCCAGACCTCCATAGTGTAGGCGTTTGTCTGCAGCAGTTAGCAACACACAGGACAGGTAAGTGAGAGGGGGAAGGGAGAATCATTTAGATGAGAGAAGCGAGAAATGCTTCTAGCTGCAAATACCTGACATACAAAATTTCTTCGTATTGAAATCCCCAGTTCCCTCCCTCCCAAAATCAGGGAACGATTATTCAAAAAGGCTTTTTGTTGTTGTTTAAAGATAAGATTCTCCCCACCCCCACCATTTATACAATTAAAATTAAGTTAAAAAAACCTTTATGCCCCCAATTTTAGGAACACTTTGCAGAGAAAAGCAACTGTTCATAAAACATGCTTTGGGCAATGAAAACAAATCCCTTGGTAAGGTTACCATTTTCAGCAACTTCTTGTCTGGGTCTGGTATGGAATCCTGTAATGCTGTGCTCAGCTATGTGATGCAGGTTGTCACTGTTGCAGGAAAGAAGAGGAAGATGGTAGAGGCTGGGGCAGGTAGTGAGGTAGAACTGAATTCAAATTGTGACTGCGTTGCCTTGGGCTGCTTGACCCTTTGTGCCTCAGTTTTATCAGCTGTAAAATGGGGCTAATAAACAGACCGTTCCTCAAAGGGCTCTCATGAGATGACTTAATAGTGCACGTCAGCACATGGCCAAGATTGGTGTGACAGGCAGCAGGCAGATGGGGGTGGTCATCATCGTTATCTTTGCTCTTAACAGGAGATGAGGCCTGGACTGATTTGAAGGGCAGGAGATGAGTTGGGGGCAGTAAGGAGGAGTTGAGGGAAGAGGCCTGTATAGACCAACAGATAAGAGGCGGAGTAAGGAGACAGCACTGCTGGAGAAGAGTGAGGAGCTAGGCCGCCTGGCCGTGGCCCAGGCAGCAGAAGTTGTTGATCACTGTGTTGTGGAGACCAGGCAGCTCTTGAAGATTTTTGATCAGGGAGATGATGTGAAAAAAGTGCTGCTTGAAGATCAGACTGGCAGAAGCATACCAGATGGATTAGAAGAGTACTGGTTAGCAGCCATGGAAAAGACAAGAGGAAGAATGGATAGGAGAGGATTTTCATAATCAGAAAACATTCTTTGATAAGTACATATTCATTGGAAAGACTTTGGAAAAGATAGGTTAAAAGGAGAAAAAGAGCCACCTAAAATTCTGTCCTGAGTAGCTGGCCACTGTTAACATTCTGGTGCATTTTCAGTACTTCTCTCTCCATTTTCACTCTTGCTCTGTTATTACAATTGAGTTTTGCATGTGAGAAATTTTCCCTGTAGGCCTTTATGATGCTTTCCCCTCACTTAACGTTATAACAAATGCCCTTTGTTAGAGTTTTGTGACCTTTCAGGAAGAGAGTAGAAGGCAGTGTTGGTTGGCTGTGAAGAAATGGAGCCTGGAGGTGGGTCAGAGACGCTGCTGAGCTCGGAGCCCTAACACAGCTGCCTCTATTGAGGCTCCCTCTGCGCTGCGCCCTGCGGGCAGCCCTGGTTGGGTAGCACTCGGCTTGTTGCACTGTGCAGATAGTTCATTTTTTCCAACTCTGCGTTAAGCAAATCTGTTGGTGCCATTTTTCCAACAGCATTTGCTCACTTCATGTCTCTGTGTCATTGTGGAAATTCTCACAACATTTCAGACTTTTTCGTTTTATTTGTTATGGAGATCAATGATCAGTGATCTTTGATGTTACTATTGCAAATTACAACTCACTGAAGGTTCAGAAGATGGTTATCATTTTTTAGCAGTAAAGTGTTTTTTTAATTATAATGTGTGTGTGTGTATATATATAGACACACTTATTTTTAGACATAATGTCATTGCACATTTAATAGTGTACAGAATAGTATAAAGCATAATTTTCATATATACCAAGAAACCAAAACACTTGTGTGACTTGCTTTATTGAGATATTTACTTCATTCCACCCACTCCAGTACTCTTGCCTGGAAAATCCCATGGACAGAGGAGCCTGGTAGACTGCAGTCCATGGGGTCGCACAGAGTTGGACACACTGAAATGACTTAGCAGCAGCAGCAGTTGTCTGGAACAGAACCCGCAATATCTCTGAGGTCCAGCTGTGTTATTTACTTCACTTGTGTCCATGGCTCAGTTGTTCAGTCCTGTGTGACTCTTTGCAACCCCATGGACTGTAGCCCTCCATCCAGTGGGATTTTTCAGGCAGAAAATACTGGAGTGGGTTGCCATGTCCTCCTCTAGGTGAACGTCTTAACCCAGGGATTGAACCTGACTCCCCTGCATCTCTTGCGCTGCAGATGGATTCTTTACTGTTGAGCCATTGGGAAAGCCCAGTTACTTTATTTGGCTGTGTTAATTCACTTTCAAAGCTTCCCCAAGCTAGGTGTTGCTGTTTTTGCCATTTATAGATGAGGCACCCAAGGCTTAGAAGTTTGTTACAGTCACACAGTTAGAAAGAAGCCGTGTAGCCATTTTCAGAGCGACTCTGAAACCAGCAGATTTGTTTGCTTGACTATTTTGCTTTAGACTTTCATTTTCGGTCTCTCCTGTTAACTGCTACACTGTTAAGGTGAGACTTAAACAAGTTGAACCACGGGACTGCTGTTCCAGTGGTCTTACTATTAATATAAGTGCAGTTCAGTTCAGTCGCTCAGTTGTGTCTGACTCTTTGTGACCCCATGGACTGCAGCATGCCAGGCTTCCCTGTCCTTCACCAACTCCTGGAGCTTGCTCAGACTCATGTCCATCGAGTCAGTAATGCCATTTAACCATTTCATCCTCTGTCATCCCCTTCTCATCCTGCCTTTGATCTTTCCCAGCATCAGGGTCTTTTCCAATGAGTCAGTTCTTCCCATCAGGTGGCCAAAGTATTGCAGTTTCAACGTCAGCATCAGTCCTTCCAATGGATATTCAGGACTGATTTCTGTAGGATTGACTGGTTTGATCTCCTTGCAATCCAAGGGACTCTTAAGAATCTTCTTAACCACCACAGTTCAAACATCAGTTCTTCAGCTCTCAGCTTTCTTTATAGTCCAACTCTCACATCCATACATGACTACTGGAAAAACCATAGCTTTGACTAAATGGACCTTTGACAGCAAAGTTAATGTCTCTGCTTTTTAATATGTTGTCTAGGTTGGTCATAGCTTTTCTTCCAAGGAGCAAGTGTCTTTTAATTTCATGGCTGCAGTCACCATCTGCAGTGATTTTGGAGCCCAAGAAAATAAAATCTGTTACTGTTTCCATTGTTTCCCCATCTGTTTGCCATGAAGTGATGGGACCAGATGCCAGGATCTTAGTTTTTTGAATGTTTAGTTTTAAGCCTACTTTTTTACTCTCCTCTTTCACTTTCATCAAGAGGCTGTTTAGTCCCTCTTCACTTTCTGCCATAAAGGTGGTGTCATCTGCATATCTGAAGTTATTGATATTTCTCCTGGCAATCTTAATTCCAGCTTGTGCTTCATCCAGCCAACATTTCGAATGATGTACTCTGCATATAAGTTAAATAAACAGGGTGCCAGTATACAGCCTTGATCCTTTCCTGATTTGGAACCAGTCTATTGTTCCCTGTCTGGTTCTAATTGTTTCTTCTTGATCTGTATACAGATTTCTCAGGAGGCAGGTAAGGTGGTCTGATATTCCCATCTCTTTCAGAATTTTCTGCAATTTGTTGTGATCTACACAGTCAAAGGCTTTGGTGTAGTCAGTAAAGCAGAAGTATATGTTTTTCTAGAACTCTCTTGAGTTTTCTGTGATCCAGTGGATGTTGGCAATTTGATCTCTGGTTCCTCTGCCTTTTCTAAATCTAGCTTGAACATCTGGAAGTTCACGGTTCACGTGCTGTTGAAGGCTGACTTGGAGAATTTTGAGCATTACTTTGCTAGCATGTAAGATGAGTGCAATTGTGTGGTAGTTTGAACATTCTTTGGCCTTGCCCTTCTTTGGGATTGGAATGAAAACTGACCTTTTCCAATCCTGTGCCCACTGCTGAGTTTTCCAAATTTGCTGGCATATTGAGTGCAGCACTTTAACAGCATCATCATTTAGGATTTGAAATGGCTCAACTGGAATTTCATCGACACCACTAACTTTGTTGGTATTGATGCTTCCTAAGGCCCACTTGACTTCACACTCCAGGGTGTCTGGCTCTAGGTGAGTGATCACACCATCGTGATTATCTGGGTCATGAAGATCTTTTTTTGTATAGTTCTTTTGTGTATTCTTGCCACCTCTTCGTAATATCTTCTGCTTCTATTAGATCCATACCATTTCTGTCCTTTATTGTGCCCGTCTTTGCATGAAATGTTCCCTTGGTGTCTCTAATTTTCTTGAAGAGATCTCTAGTCTTTCCCATTCTGTTGTTTCCCTCTATTTCTTTGCAGTGATCACTGAGGAAGTCTTTCTTATCTCTTTTTGTTATTCTTTGGAATTCTGCATTCAGATGGGTATATCTTTCCTTTTCTCTTTTGCTTTTCACTTCTCTTCTCAGCTATTTGTAAGGCCTGCTCAGTCAACCATTTTGCCTTTTTGCATTTCTTTTTCTTGGGGATAGTCTTGATCACTGCCTCCTGTACAGTGTCACTAACCTTCATCCATAGTTCTTCAGGCATTCTGTCTATCAGATCTAATCCTTTGAATCTATTTGTCACTTCCACTGTATAAAGCGTCTGCCTGCAATGCATGAAACCTGGGTTCGATCCCTGGGTCAGGAATATCCCCTGGAGAAGGAAATGGCAACCCACTCCAGTACTCTTGCCTGGAAAATCCCATGGACAGAGAAGCCTGGTAAGCTACAGTCTATGGAATTGCAAAGAGTCAGACATGACTGTGCGACTTCACTTCCAGTTTCACGTATAATCATAAGGGATTTGATTTAGGTCATACCTGAATGATCAAGTAGTTTTCCCTACTCTGTTCAATTTCAGTCTGAATTTGGCAATAAGAAGTTCATGATCTGAGCCATAGTCAGCTCCCGATCTTGTTTTTGCTGATTGTATAAAGTTTCTCCATCTTTGGCTGCAAAGAATATAATCTGTCTTATTTCACTATTGACAATCTAGTGATGTCCATGTGTAGAGTCTTCTCTTGTGTTGTTGGAAGAGGGTGTTTGCTATGACCAGTGCGTTCTCTTGGCAAAACTCTATTAGCCTTAGCCCTGCTTCATTTTATACTCCAAGGCCAAATTTGCCAGTTACTACAGGTATCTCTTGACTTCCTACTTTTGCATTCCAGTCCCCTATGATGAAAAAGACATCTTTTTTGGGTGTTAGTTCTAGAAGGTCTTGTAGGTCTTCATAGAACTGCTCAACTTCAGCTTCTTCAGCATTACTGGTTGGGGCATAGACTTGGATTACTGTCCTATTGAATGGTTTGCCTTGAAAACGAACAGAGATCATGCTGTCATTTTTGAGTTTGCATCCAAGTAGTCCGTTTCAGACTGTTTTGTTGGCTATTAATATAAACTGCTCTTAATATAAACATTCTGAAATACAATTCAACTAGCAGTGCAAATCTAAGACCAGTGTTGGTGATTGATAAATCCCTCTCACACATATATGTGTGTTATTTTCATTCTTTTGAATTAGGCAAGAAACCCCAGAGAAAGGTAAATAACAGAAAGAAGAATAAAAAATTCTCCTTTTAATGCCTATGGTATAAAAGTTCTTTTTATTCACATTGACATATTTTATTCCTTTGAGAATTAATCACATTAACTCTGGTTTAGAGGAAAGAGGTTTTATCTTTCAAGATTAGTTTATGATTTTGCCTATGGTTTACATGTTTGTTTCATCTAGAAAAACAATGAAAATATGATATATGTATTATTTACTTTACTTTTTAGCAGAGCAGTAAAGACTGATTGTAAGCATATTTACTTATTAAAAGTAGAATTACACATCTCTAGAGCAGTCTGGGCTTCATATGAGTTAATCTTAGCTTAGAAATCAGAAATATGTTATTTTTTCAAGATTATTTTAATTTTTTAATTATTTTCTTCTTGCTGAGTTGTGGCATGTGGGATCCTAGTTCCCAAATCAGGGATCAAACCCATAGCCCCTGCAGTTGGAAGCACAGAGTTCTAACTACAAGTTCCTCCCCTGTTAGAAAACAGAAATTTGTTATTGACCCAACTTCTTTTTTCTCTTCCTGTACTTTTGGAGTGGGTGAATAACCCTAATCTGGAGACATCCTTAGATATAATGGTGGCTATGCAAAGTGAAATATGTTAATGAAGTGTCACAAAGATGTATCCGTTCTCCCACAAAAAAAAGGTACATGAAGAGTCTAGTGATACAGTCTAGTTAATTATATTAACATTATACCAATGTCACTTTCTCAACTTTGACAGTACTCTATAGTTATGTAAGATGTCACCATTGGGGGAAGCTTAGTGATGGGTAATCAGCAGCTGTACTGTTTTTGTAGTTTCTTATGAGTCTATAGTTGATTACAAATAAAACTTTTCAAAAACATCATCAATTTGGAGCAGTTTGAAAAATAATGTTATAAACATGGTGTGGATTCCTCAGGCACTAGAAGGATGGATTTATGAGCACTAACATGGGAGGAGGGAGCCCTGTGCCAGATTCTTGAGCAAAAAAAGGTGAATTGTCTCTCCATATTGATAGTCCATATAGCGAGTGTCCATTTCTGTTAAACAAAAGTCTTCTATAGCAAAAGCTATATATTCATGGAGCATAGACAAAGGCTTTGAAAGACACCAAATGTTGACACTGATGATCCCTAGGAAGAGGGAGTTGGGAATGAGGGCATAGCATATTTTACTTGATACGTGACGGTATTGTTTGAACTTCTGTCCAAAGGCACTTCTTATTTTTATAATTTTTATAGAAAGCAAATATATAGCCAAAGAAGTATAGGGGCCTAATGAAACTTCAAGTTCTGATGTGTCTGTAAATGTATATTCTGAGCCGCAAAGTTTTCAGTGTTTTATCTCAGCCAACAACAGGCTTGTTTCAATCTCAGACTGGTTTGAACTGTTCTTCTTCTTCTTGCTGACAGTAGTCAATCCTGTCACTTCTCTGAAAAAAAAAAATTAATAACTGCTAATAGATCTTCCTGGGGTCTATAGCCATTTGGCTCTGTGGACACTTAGGGTAATGACAGTGGAGCCTTTTGTTTTTTGAGTTATATACTTGGATGCATTTTTAATGTATTCATCTCCTGTGAAAAGAGAGCTTTTAAGGCATTTGTCTTAACAGCCAGAACATTTTGTCCCTATGTTAGCATTTGTCCCATTTTGTCTTTTCAGAAGTGCTGGACCAAGGTTTTCTCATTCATTTGTGTGTGTGTGTGTATGAGATAGAGAATAAGCCACCCAAAGGCATGGATTTCTGTCTTGATTTCCTCACTGCCCTATTCCCAGTGCCTAGAATAGTGGCTTATTGGACAAAACCCTGATGCTGGAAAAGATTGAGGGCAGGAGGAAAAAGGGGGCAGCAGAGGATGAGATGGTTGGATGGCATCACTGATGTGATGAACATGTCAGTTCAGTTCAGTCGCTCAGTCGTGTCCGACTCTTTGCGACCCAATGAATCGCAGCACGCCAGGCCTCCCTGT
>SJYC01026096.1:0-11958 GCA_006408675.1 Madoqua kirkii
GGAAAAACCATAGCCTTGACTAGACGGACCTTAGTCGGCAAGGTAATGTCTCTGCTTTTGAATATGCTATCTAGGTTGGTCATAACTTTTCTTCTGAGGAGTAAGCGTCTTCTAATTTCATGGCTGCAGTCACCATCTGCAGTGATTTTGGAGCCCAAAAAAACAAAGTCTGACGCTGTTTACACTGTTTCCCCATCTGTTTCTCATGAAGTGATGGGACTGGATGCCATGATCTTCGTTTTCTGAATGTTGAGCTTTAAGCCAACTTTTTCACTCTCCTCTTTCACTTTCATCAAGAGGCTTTTTAGCTCCTCTTCACTTTCTGCCATAAGGGTGGTGTCATCTGCGTATCTAAGGTTATTGATATTTCTCCCAGCAATCTTGATTCCAGCTTGTGTTTCGTCCAGTTCAGCATTTCTCATGATGTACTCTGCATAGAAGTTAAATAATCAGGGTGACAATATACAGCCTTGTCATACTACTTTTCCTATTTGGAATGAGTCTGTTGTTCCATGTCCAGTTCTAACTGTTGCTTCTTGACCTGCATAAAGATTTCTCAAGAGGCAAGTCAGGTGGTCTGGTATTCCCATGTCTTTCAGAATTTTCCACAATTTATTGTGATCCACACAGTCAAAGGTTTTGGCATAGTCAATAAAGCAGAAGTAGATGTTTTTCTGGAACTCTCTTGCTTTTTCCATGATCCAGCGGATGTTGGCAATTTGATCTCTGGTTCCTCTGCCTTTTTCTAAAACCAGCTTTAACATCAGGGAGTTCACGGTTCATATATTGCTGAAGCCTGGCTTGGAGAATTTTGAGCATTACTTTACTAGTATGTGAGATGAGTGCAATTGTGCAGTAGTTTGAGCATTCTTTGGCATTGCTTTTCTTTGGAATTGGAATGAAAACTGACCTTTTCCAGTCCTGTGGCCACTGCTGAGTTTTCCAAATTTGCTGGCATATTGAGTAATAATCACTCATTCAACACTTGCCTCTGAAGCAACAGCAATGTTATTGCTGTTGTTCAGTCACAAAGTTGTGTCTGACTCTCTGCAACCCCACGGACTGCAGCACACCAGGCTTCCTGTCTGAGCAAACTCTGAGCAAACTTTGAGCAAACTCTGGGAGATGATGGACAGGGTTAGGGAGAGGTCTTTTGGAACATTGTTAATTTTATCATCAGTTGGGATGCTCTGGCTGCAGGGCACACTTAACTGGCCGTACAGAGATGCAGGCCTTGGGCCAGGCAGGTTCTGCTCTCTCTGCTCTGCCATCCCCAGATAGCAGCACAGTGGCTGTAGCCTTTCCAGGCATCACGTCCAGACATGGCAGGATCCAGAGGCAGGAAGATCGGGAGTCTTCAGTTCCTCAGGAGTCTTCAGTTCCTCCACTTCCTATTTAAGAACAGGAAGACTTTCCTCGAAGCCCGCATCTCAGTAGCAAGAAAAATCGGTCATGTGCCCTGTCTAAACCCACCACTTTCAAGGGGAATGAGACCACCATGATTGACTTGGGCCTGTGTTAGTTTGCAGCTGTAACAAAACACCACATAGTGGGTGTATTATAAATAACAGAAGTTTATTTCTAATGGTTCTGGAGGCTGGGAAGTCCAAGATCAAGATGCTGGGAGATACAGTATCTGGTGAGGGCCTACTTCCTGGTTCATAGATTGTATCTTCTGGCTGTGTGCTCACATGGCAGCAGGGACAAGAGAGCTTTCTAGGGCCGCTTTTATAGGGGCACTGATTCCATTTATGAGGGCTCCACCCTTAAGACCTAATCACCTCCAAAGGCTCCACCTTCTAACACCATTAACTTGGGAGTTAGTGGCAATTCAGATATTAGCAGGCTTCCTTGATAGACTGAGTGGCTTTAAACAACAGAAATTTATCTTCTCATAGTTTTGGAGGCTGGAAGGTCCGAGATCAAGGTCCCGGCAGGGTTTGTTTGTGGCGAGACTTTTCTCCTTGGCCTGTAAACCAGTCTTCTCACTGTGTCCTTGCCTGGTCTTCTCATCTGTGCACGTGTGTCCCTAGCCTCTCTTCCTCTTCTTATGAGGACAGCAGTCCTATTGGATTAGGGCTGCGCCCTTATGACCTCACCTGGTATTAATTAACTCCTTTAAAAACCCTATCTCCAAACAGTCACATTTGGGCTAGGGCTTCAACATAATTCACTCTAGAACAGGACCCAACCTGATTTTTTTGGACAAAGACAGAAATCTGAATAAACTAGGGGTTCTGGGGTATTGATAGTATCCCCACAATCAGTGATCACCTCAGTTATTCAGGGACACCCAGGACATGGAAGGACACAGCTGAAAAGAGTGGCATTGCACTAAAAAAGACTCATTTTATTTTTTGATGTCCTGGCCAGACTTAGGTGCAGATCTCATTTCTGCCACTTAGTAGGAAGTGGCTCAACACAGCTGAGTTTTGGCTTCCTCATCTGTAAAGCAGGGTTAACAGATATGGTCTCAAAGGCCATTGTGAAGAGTGAATGGGAAAAGGTATATAAAGTGCTCAAGTGAAAGTTGCTGAGTTGTGTCTGACTCTTTGCGACCCCATGGACTATACAGTCCATGGAATTCTCCAGGCCAGAATATTGGATTGGGTAGCCTATCCCTTCTCTAGGAGATCTTTCCGACCCAGGAATCAAACTGGGGTCTCCTGCGTTGCAGGTGGATTCTTTACCCACTGAGCTACCAGACAAGCCCAGTGCTTAGTGCTGGGTGCCTGGTGAGTGCTCAGTGTCAAGGCTGCTGTTATTAGCTCTTTTGTCTTGGGATTGACCTTGTCTGTGCCATTTGAAACTTTCCTCAAACCACTGCACTATGGGATACTTCTTTCTATTGATTTTCTTAACAACAAGAGCTCTTTTAAAGATGCATAATTGTCTTAAGATAGCTCTAAAATCATTAATAGTATTCCAGTGAGTAAAACATTTATTTTCTTTTGGGGGAAAAATGCTTCAAAATGCACTTGAGAGGAAATGTAGTGAAGAGCATGGCCTTTGATGCCAGACTTCCCAGGTCACGTCCAGCCCACCATAGCTAGCCGTGCCATCGTGGCCCAGCCCTGTCACTGTTCGGTAGCTTGGTTTCTCATCTGTGAACTGGGAGAATTGAGAGCCTGCCTCATAGAGGCTGTGAGACGTGGCAGCGTAACTGTCAAGCGCTTCTCCCTGTGACTGGCCCAGTGTTCTTCATTTTACTTAGAGTTCCACAGACACCTCGTGAAAGGTGAGGAACACTGGGGGTCTAGAAGAGGTGGAAAGTGAAAGTCACTCAGTCGTGTCTGACTCTGTGCAACCCCTGGACTGTACAGTCCATGGAATTCTCCAGGCTAGAATACGGGAGTGGGTAAGCTGTTCCCTTCTCCAGGGGATCTTAGGAGAGGTGGAGAGTAAAGCAGATTTCATTCTCACTGGTACTCTAGAGCACAGGTGGTACCACTCTCATTGTCCTGTAGGAATCTGCAGGTGGCATGGTGCCACCTGTATCATCTGCCTGCAGATGAGGAAAAGTAGTTGGTGAGACTGGATTTGAACCCAGTGGGTGCATATGACCAGGGCCCTAGCTCTTACCCATGATGCTAAATGCCACAAGAGTGAACTTGTTTTCTCCTCCATCCTCCCCATCCTACCAAACACTGAGAATTATAGAAATGGGTATGTAAATGACTACATTTATTTTAGGGTATTACTTTGCAAGTCTGCTCATGAGAAGTGTTACTTTAGATCTCCCAACTTGATGGTTTTTATTACTTTTTTTTTTAATTAGGCTCTGCTAACAGAGATGATGGAGAGATGTAAGAAGCTAGGAAACAAGTAAGTATTTTGAAATTCATAAAGCCTGTGTTTGAAAATAGGATCAGTTGGGGTTTTTTGAGCTTGGCATGCTTGCACGGGCAGGAGGCTTACAGAGCAGCAGGACAGCACCTGACCTCAGGAGTGCTGGGGTCCAGTTGCCTGGCTTCTGATACTGGCTCCACTCTTTCTTAGCTTTCTGACCTTTCTGTGTCTCTATCTGTTCGTCTGTAAATTGGGTTTAATAGCAGTGCTTTCCCTGTGGGGCTGTGATAAGTGATAAAGTCAGGATAAACTTGAATTCTTATCTTCTAGGCCTAAGAGGTTTCTCCTCCACTCTCCTTTCAGTGGTAGATGAGGAGCCTGGAGTGGGTTTTGTTCACCACTGTGTCCCAAGGTCCTAGAGCAGTGCTTTTCGTAGGAGATGTGGATATATATTTGCAGCTTGGATCAGTATTGTTACTTAATGTTTAGTTTCATTAGTACACTGAAGGCTTCCTCCGTTTCTTCTGTTTAAATGGATTTGATTACTTTCCATCCATTGATCTGTGCACCCATTCACTCATCCATCCACCCATCTTCCATTCTTCCAGCCAGTTGAATATTTATCAAGCTCTGAATATGCACAAAACACTGTTAGTCTCTAGAGGTTACCTTTTTACTGCAGTCTTTTTTTATCCCTAACGCTACCGTTAAAGTGTTGTCAGTCATCTTTTCTAACAGCATACATCCTAAAATGAAAGCGACTTTCTTAAAGAGAAGCTCTGCTGACGTGGGGCATATGTGTCTTGCAGTGCCCTGCTGTTGAACTCTGTGATGTCGGCTTTCCGGGCCGAGTTCATTGCTGCCAGGTCCATGGATTTCATTGGCATGATTAAGGAGTGCGACGAGTCCGGTTTCCCCAAGGTAGGCTCTTGACTTAGTCCTTGGTGGAGAACATAGGCAGTGTTTGCCTGACAGCTTTCCAGGGAAAGGGAATCTGGTGTCGGGGGCAGCTTGGGCCGAGAGGAAAACAGCTGAAGGCTGTGTTTCTGAAGAGCGCAGAGGAAGACGAGTGAGCGACTGGGATTCTGAGACATGTAATTGCTGAGAGTCAGGCCTCTTTGAGTCCTAAATCTATCCAGTTAGCTCGCTATGAAGTATTTAGGAAAAACTTTGGTCTTATATCTTTAAAACTGTATCTTCATCCATTAATTATGCAAAACTTTGTCCAGGAGAACAGTATGGCCCACAGACTGGACCAGTACCCAGAGCCAGCTCTTTGTTCCAACTTTCTCAGTCTAACTCATATAAGTTTGTGGTAGAACTTCAGAAAATGGTCATTGGAGATTAACCTTCAGATAGGCTGACTGTGACAGCCTTTGCTTTGTTTTCTTAAGTTACTCTGATTTTTAATTTCTGAGATCATAATGTTTGCTCTGTTTCTTAGCATCTCCTTTTTCGCTCCCTGGGGTTGAACTTGGCCTTGGCTGATCCTCCTGAGAGTGATCGACTTCAGATTCTCAATGAAGCTTGGAAAGTTATCACTAAATTGAAGAATCCACAGGTGGGTGACAATTTAGACCTTGTTTTGACTGCTTTGTGCCCAAGTTATGTAGTATGCTCTTTCTTTAAAAAATTTCTCTTGCAACTAATCATCCTTATTTTTTAAAAAATGAAATCTACTTCGTTTAGTTGTATTGTTTGTCAACCTGTAATGGAGAAGTTACAACTTTAAACATGTATTTCTTGATTTTTGTGTCCCTATTATGTCTTATTCCTGTGGCCTTAAGATGAATGAGAAGTGTAAAATTATGAATACTTGAAATTTGAAAAGACCTGTTGCTCTGCAAAGAGCATTCTAAGTGCAGCAATTGATAGCACCATTGACCCTTGAACAAGATGGGTTTGGACTGCACAGATCCACTTATTCATGGACTGTTTTTTTTTCAGTGGTAAATTCCATGATATATAACTGTTGGTTGGTTAAATGCATAGAAGCAAAATTGCAAATACAGAGGAATCTTGGCTACAGAGGCCTGACTATAAGTTATACATAATTTTTGACTGCATAGAGGATCAGTGTCTCTAAACCCTGCATTGTGTAAAGGTCAACTTATATTTGGATTTGAAAAAAACGATTTGTTGAGATAATACTAAATTGAAGATCAGCAATCAAGCAATAATTAGCAAAAGGGAATTCCAGTTTCCATCCCTTGAATGGACAGCTGAAGCCTCTTTCTCCCTGTACTTCTGACACGGGAAGTCTTAGGAAGAGGAACCAACTGATTTTAGTTGCTATAATGCATGTAGTCGGAGAAGGCAATGACACCCCACTCCAGTACTCTTGCCTGGAAAATCCCATGGATGGAGGAGCCTGGTAGGCTGCAGTCCATGAGGTCGTCAAGAGTCAGACAGGACTGAGCGACTTCACTTTCACTTTTCACTTTCATGCATTGGAGAAGGAAATGGCAACCCACTCCAGTGTTCTTGTCTGGAGAATCCCAGCGACAGGGGAGCCTGGTGGGCTTCCATCTGTGGGGTCACACAGAGTCGGCCACGACTGAAGCAACTTGGTGGCAGCGGCAGCAATGCATGTAGTGCTGGTCATTTTGTAGGTCTGGGTTTTATGCCTCACTTTCTTTTAGGGAACATGCCAGCAATTTATGTGGGTGCCACTAGGGAATGGTATTGACTGTGGCCAAGCTTCACCACACTCTACACTTCTGTCCTATGTACTTGTTCATTTAGTTTGTTGTAACAGCATATAATAGACCATGTGGCTTCTATACAATAGAAATTTATTTCTCACAGTTCTGAAGGCTAGAAGTACAGAATCAGGGGGCCAGCACGGTTGGTTGGAGAAGGAAATAACAGCCCACTCCAAGATTCTTGCCTGAGAAATTCTGTGGACACAGCAGCCTGGTGGGCTATAGTCCGTGGGGTTGTAAAGAGTCAGACATGACGTAGCAACTCAACAGCAGCAACATAGCATGGTTGGGTTCTGATGAGGACCCTCTTCCCGGTTGCAGACTGTCAGCTTCTCATCACATGGTAGAAAGAGGGAGGAAGACCTCTGGGGTCCCTTTTACAAGGGCACTAATTCCATACACAGGGTATTCACCCTCATGACCTAGCCACTGCCCAAAAACCCTACATCCTAACATCATCGCATCAGAGGCTAAGATTTCAACGTGTGTGTTCAGGGGAGATACAAACATTCAGACCATAACACAACAAGTAAGTGAATATTGGAGGTAGCATTTGATTGGATCATTTATAGTTTCAGAGCCCTTGAAAGAACTGGCACATTATGGGTTTTTGCCATATGGTCAATTGTAAAGCCGTCTTTGCTTTTTCTTTGTAGGACTACATTAATTGTGCTGAAGTGTGGGTGGAGTACACCTGCAAGCATTTCACGGTATGTGTACTGTGGTGTTGTTTTTGTGGTATTGTGTGTTGTATATTTTTTTCTGTTCATAATTGTAAGTCTAGCATAGACCTTTATGCATTTTGTGATGCTAATTATCCTTAATTTATTATGAAAATTGCACCTTTTTCAGTATAATGTAATGAAGCATTAATATGTGAGCTATAACAAAAGGGTTCACACTTACATGTAAGTTTGGGAAATACTGCATTTTACAAAGTTAAGCAGATTTTTTTTTTTTTCACCACAATATACCTTAGATGCTTATTGTTAAAGTTCATTGTGACTTTCCATGGAAGTCTAGTCAGCAGTGTTTCCCAAACATATTTGATTTGCTTGTAATTTAATTTTTTTCTAAGCAAGCAAAGATGCTTCTTTCCCTAGGCCCAGACTAGAAGCTCAGCTTGGGAAATACTGGTCTTGTCAATGAGCAGAGACTTTAGAAGCAGGTAGAAGTGGTTTCAAATCCTGTTGCCAGGTTAACCTATATGAAGAAAGCTTACAGAAACAGCAAGTTTGCTGTTCAGTGAGTCTTTACTGATACACCCAGGGAATCATGGTCTACATAAAGAAATAACTCCCCATCCCCACCCCAACCTGAAGTACCCCCATACTTCCCTCTCAGTCATGGCCTTGGAAGTTGAACATGAACACCATCTGGCCTCTTAACTCCAGAAATGGGTTTTGCCTCATTTTGAGCATTATTGCAAAAGTTAGTCTGTTAATTTTCTTTCTTTCATCCAGTTTTTGTTTTATGGAAACTTCTAGCACATGATCTCCCTTGTACTCATTACCCAGAAATGACCACTTTATGACAAATGTTGTTTCATTTGCGCCTTACCCCTTCTCCCCACCCCTGGATTAATTTGAAGCACAGCTTAATCATTGTGTTTCACCAGTCAGTATCTCCGTGTATAGCTCTGATATAGAATTTCCTTTTCTGAAACAAAATCTCAATATATTGTCCTAACTGAGAAAATTGATAATCTTTTAATACCATTGAAACTTGATAAATATTCAGATTTCCCCTAGTTGTCACAAAAGGTTTTCATACTTTGTTCAATCAGATTAAAATGGGCTAAGCGCATATGTTGTAAAACACTTTAATTCAAGTCCTTTTAACCTTTAAGTTCCCCTCTCTTCCCCTCTTTCTTTCCTTCCCTCCCTGTTCCCCTGCTTTTTTACTGTTATTTATTTATTGAAGAAATAGGTCCTTTGTCCTGTAGTTTCCCGGTCTGGATTGGCCAGAGGCATCCTGTGGTGGTGGCAGCATGTTCTTCTGCCTCCAGCGTTTCCTGTAAATCGGCTGTTAGTTCTGGAGACAGCTCTCCATCAGCCTTGTATTTGACTTTCTGACTCCATGGCTGCTGGTGTGGTGCTTCTCCTGGAAGGCTCATGGTGTCTGGTTGTTTCTCCATGGTGCGAGCGGCCACCAAAGTGCATTCATTTCATGGTTTATCATGGGTTGCAAAATGATGATTTTCAGAATTATTATCATTTCTCCTGCATTTGTTAGCTGGAATACTTGTATTGATATGAAGAGAAACTTTTCACGCCACATAGTTGGTTACTCTGAGGTACAGTTTGTACAGAAAGGCAAGATGCTCATTTTTGTCCTTGTTACTTACTAGGTTTTAGAATGAGTCAACTTCCTAGCATCCCCAAAGGTGACCAGTGAGGAGTAGTTGCCGTTGGTATCTTTAGGGATTCTTGGGTTGAAATATATTTGCTGTGTATCAATCCTTGCAGTTATATTATTCACTGATGCTCAGTGGTCCCATCTTTATCCAGTGAGTGCTCTATTAGGTTGGCTTCTGAGTCCTGACATACTCTCTGTAGTCCTTGGTACCTTCCTTGCTTTCTATATAAGATGCTCCAGCCTCCCTTGTACTTCCTTATCCCACATTTGGAATCAGCCCTTTCTCTAAGAAGCTTTGGTTCCTTTCAGTGCCACAGTCAGATTTTTTTTCTAGTGCTGTGACACTGGCTAAGCCATTTAACTTCTCTGAGCCTTAACTTCCTCATCTGTAAAATGGGGATAATGATGTCCGTGCTGGGGCGTTTAATGAGCATAAAATGAGTACATACGGCAACTGTTTAGATGGTGTGCTACGTGCCAGGATGCTGCACAGCTTCATATTGACCTTGTCAGTAAACTTCACTATTGCGATTATACAGACCAGACATCAGCTTGCTTTTTCTGTAGAAGGCCACTACTCCTGTATTTGAGACTCTGTGGACCACGTGATCTGTTACCATACACGTGTCTGTCATTGCCACTGTACATAAAGCAACCGTAGACCAAACATGAGTGAGCGTGACTGTGTTCTAGTAAGTTTTATTTATGCATACTGAAATTTGAAGCTCATGCAGTTTTCCTTGTCACCAAATATTATTCTTTTAGTGTGAATGTGAAAATCATTCTTTGCTCCTGGGTTGTATGAAAGCAGGCACGAGGGTGGATTTAGGCTGTACTTGACTGGCCCGTAACACAGCTGAGAAAAGTGTGGTGCAGTGGGCATTGGGTCACCCAGCTTGTGCTCTTCTCACAGAGCCTTGCTGCTCTTTGCAGCACCGGGGAGGTGCCTAGGATAGGTGGGCAGAAAGTGGCACGTTGGATTTCACCAGCACTCAGGGAAAGCTGGGACAGTAATACTCCAGAACCTTGAGATCAGTGTTTCAGTCCTGACTTGGTGCAGACATAGATGTCTTTAGGGCTGTGATATGGGTGGAATTTTCCCTCTAACATTACTTGTAGCAGAGTAGTTGAAACTGCTCCCTGAAATGTGTGTGCTATACTCTGAAAATGTTAGTTCTTTCTACGAGAAAAACGGTCAACAGCTGTCATTCAGTGTCTAATACAGGGCTAATTTTTTCCCCTCTTAGAAACGAGAGGTGAACACCGTTTTGGCCGATGTCATCAAGCACATGACTCCAGATCGTGCCTTTGAAGACTCCTATCCTCAGGTGACAGCTTTATATTTCGCATTTCCACATTGTCAGGAATTTTATTCTGTTGCATTAAATAAGTATTTTGCATGGGGGTCAGGCTGTCAAGTCAGGTAATCCTGGGTTTGCGTCCTAACCTTCCCATGTCCCAGCCATGTGCCTTTAATCAGTTACTTTGTCTTGCTGTGCCTGAGTTTTCTTACCTGTAAAATGGGAAAAATAATAGTCCTATCCAAGTGGTTGTGAGAACTGAGTGAGGTGTGATGTGGGATGTACAGTTGCTTGGCATGAGTAAGTAAGATGGTTATGTTCTTGAGTTAAGCTAACCTTTTATTTGGAAATAAATTCAAACTTTATGGGAAGTTAAAAGAATAGCTCAGAAAGCTCCCATTATTTTTCACCCGGATTCACTAACTGTAAATATTTTCCATGTTTACTTTATCATTATCACTGTATGTACACATATGCACACATATTCCTACATATGTATGTAAAATTTTTTAAAACCAGTTGAGGGTAAATTGCATCCATCACACCATTTTTGCCTCTAAAGAGTTCAGTGAGTATTTCCTAAGAACAAGGACATCCTCCTTTATAACCACAGTTTAGTTTATCAACTTCAGGGAGTTTAACATTAATATCTTACTTTTGCCTCTCCACAGTCCATATTCCAGTTTTGTCAGTGGGTTCAGTGTCCTGAATAGCAGATTTTTGTTTCCCCTCTAGTGCAGAATCCAGCTTAGGATCACTTACTGTAAAATAACTTCAAACCTAATTAAAATTTTATTTTATATTTGATATCATGATGTTCTGGCACTTATTGCCTATGGTTGGTGTCCTGACTCACTTAATATAAGAAAATTAATTCCATATTCTTGTACAAATTTTAGAATTCTTACATTTTACTCATTTAAGAATTGTTTACCCCTTGCTAATTAAAATGACTCATTATTACAATTTACTGAGCAGCCATTAGCTATTTGTTGATGGAATGAAAAATGACATGGTTCTGCACAGCAGGCTTTTGGTCAGTATAGTAGAGTAAATAAAATGTGTAGAAAAGATAGGTCATGCTTTTATGGGTGGTCAGGGTCTCGGGGTCATATGAAGACTGGTGTGTGTTAAAATTTTATTATTTTTTTAAAACACTAGACACCATTCAGTTTTATTAATAACTATGTATAATTTTACACAAGGTTGAAATCAAACATTTTACAACCCACAGTATGATCCATGATCAAATCAGATTAAAAGTAGAGAAAGATACTCATTTTTCTGATAAAAGGATGTGAGGATCATTATTTTTATGACTTACAAAACAAAGCCTAGGAAGCACTTAGTAAACAAGAAATACACTAATTACATGCCTTTTCTAGAAAGGGTTTCTAACACATTTCTAGGTTACTACAGAAGCTGTCTTTATTTCAACATTGTCAAGTAACATACTTCCCTTATGTTGATATTATAAAGATACGTCAATACTGTAGTGAACTGTGATTGTGTTCTTACAGTTCAAGTGATATAAATATTGAAAATTTAGAACCAACTTTTGGAGAAGTTCCTTGGTGGTCCAGTGGCTAAGACTCCACATTCCCAATGCAGAGGGTCTGGGTTTAATCCCTGGTCATGGAAATAGATCCCACATGCTGCAACTAAGATCTAATGCACAAATAAATAAATATTAAAAAAAAAAAAAGAAGCAACTTCTGTCTTACACATCACGGCAATCTCTCAGGATACTTCATATCAAAGACAGACATCTCTGTTTAGATGTTCATTGTACATTTTACATTCTT